>JASUUL010000063.1:120000-124824 GCA_030449875.1 Aegle marmelos
TATGTCTGCTCACAAAGCCCGAAGGGTAATTGATCAGATTCGTGGACGTTCTTACGAGGAAACCCTTATGATACTCGAACTCATGCCTTATCGAGCATGTTATCCCATTTTCAAATTGGTTTATTCTGCAGCAGCAAATGGGATTCACAATCTGGGTTTCAACAAAGGAAGTTTATTCATTGTTAAAGCCGAAGTAAACAAGGGTCCTACTGTGAAAAGATTAAAACCTCGAGCTCGAGGGCGGAGTTATCTGATCAAAAACCCACTTGTCATATAACTATTGTTTTAAAAGATATATCCTTAGATGAATATGAATATAGAGACTATCTCGATCTCTAGTGCTCAAAAACACTAGATTAATAAAAAAAAAGAACAAAACTATGACATGTCATAATACATATAGGAATGGGGGATTATGGGACAAAAATAAATCCACTAGGTTTCCGGCTTGGTACAACACAAAGTCATCATTCTATTTGGTTTGCAAAACCAAAAACTATTGCGAGGGTCTACAAGAAGATCAAAAATACGAAACTTTATAAAGAATTATGTACAAAAAATATGAGAATATCTTCCGGTGTTGAGGGAATTGCACGGATAGAGATTCAAAAAGAATTGATCTAATTCAAGTTATAATCTATATAGGGTTCCCAAAATTATTACTAGAAAATAGACCGCGAAGAATTGAAGAATTACAGATGAATTTACAAAAAGAACTTAATTGTGTGAATCGAATGAATCGAAAAATAAACATTGCTATTACAAGAATTGCAAATCCTTATGGACACCCCAATATTCTTGCCGAATTTATAGCCGGCCAATTAAAAATCGAGTTTCTTTTCGCAAAGCAATGAAAAAGCTATTGAATTAACGGAACAGGCCGATACAAAAGGAATTCAAGTACAAATTGCAGGGCGTCTTGACGGAAAAGAAATTGCGCGCGCCGAATGGATCAGAGAAGGTAGAGTTCCTCTACAAACCATTGAGCTAAAATTGATTATTGTTCCTATACGGTTCGAACTATATACGGGGTATTGGGAATCAAAATTTGGATATTTGTAGACGAAAAAATAAAAGTTTACGTGTCTTTAGAGCCTCCCCATTAATGGAAATAAACTAAACAAAGAACGAGCTCTTAATATCTTCAATCAAAACAAAAATTAGAAAAACCACAATTCTATAGGGTTGAATAAAAATTGATTTATTTTTTTATATAATTGCTATGCTTAGTGTGCGACTCGTTGGTTTTTTTAGGCTAGGATTCCAAAAATGGACCGTCCTGTAGTATGAACTAATAACTATAGCACTAATAACCAACTCATTGCTTCGTATTATCTGAATCCAAAGAACCAGTCAAGATATAATAGAGTGGTCATATCGTTGTAGCAACTGAAATTTGCATAAACATAAAAACCCAATCTGATTGTAGGTTGTGAAGTTCTAAGTTATGAAAGAAAATCGAAAAGCATGCGGATAAATGGAAGGATGAGAGAAAGAGAGAAAGAAAATATCAATGATATAAGATTCCAATATGTAAGGTCTGTAAGTCATCTCAGAAAAAACAGTGTAATACAGCATCAATAATGATTCATCCCTAACTAGATGAATCCGCTCATAGAACAAAAAAAAATAAAGAGCCATGAGTCAATATATACTGAGAAAATTTTCTTAAGAATATTTTTTATTCAGGGATCCGTTGGAGAATTAATACCTAACCATTAATCGAGAAGCAATGGGAACGACGGAACTGTGAATAAAGAAGATTCTATTGAAATGAATCTTAATGATTTATTGGGTGGGATGGCGAAACGAACCCAGGAACTAAACTATTCTTTTATTCGTAGAGGTCATGAACTAACCCTACAACTGAAATAGCTATTGAAAGAGTAAATATTCGCCCGCGAAAGGTTTATTTGATTTTTTGATTTTATTGGATTGATTCATTTTGATCGATCCGATATGGTAAAAGGCAAAACAAAATAAAGATTTGTTATAACGATAAAAAAGACATTGAGATTATCTATAAATAGAACATAAATGTTTCAATTCTATATCTAAACATGATATACAAATTTCGAATAGATTAATTAGATGAACTTTCAAAAAATCCTATGCTTCAGTATATTATTTATTAAATCCCCCTATATCTTGATAAAATCTTTTTTAGTCCTTTCATTCGCGAGGAGCTGGATGAGAAGAAACTCATGTCCAGTTCTGTAGTAGAGATGGCATTGAGAAAGAACCATCAATTATAAACACAAAATAAAAAGATTCCTTAAAAAAAATAGAGGAAGAATGAAAGGGATATCTTATCGAGGTAATCATATTAGTTTCGGCAGATATGCTCTTCAAGCACTTGAACCCGCTTGGATCACATCTAGACAAATCGAAGCGGGGCGCCGAGCAATGACGCGAAATGTACGGCGCGGTGGAAAATATGGGTACGTATCTTTCCAGACAAACCAGTTACACTAAGACCCACGGAAACCCGTATGGGGTCCGGTAAAGGATCCCCTGAATATTGGGTAGCCGTCGTTAAACCGGGTAGAATACTTTATGAAATGAGTGGAGTAGCTGAAAATATAGCTCGAAAGGCTATTTCAATAGCGGCGTCCAAAATGCCTATAAGAACTCAATTCATTATTTCGGGATAGGAATGTCGAAACAAAGGAAATCAATCTTGAGTATAAAAAATTCGGGTCTTCCTTTTTTTTTTTTTTTTTTTACTTCGTCCTTTCAGTGCTTTACTTTAAATTAAACATTAAAAACGGACTCAAAAAACGATATGATTCAACCTGAAACCCATTTGAATGTAGCAGACAATAGCGTTGACTGAGAATTGATGTGTATTCGAATCATAGGAGCCAGTAATCGTAGATATGCTCATATTGGTGACGTTATTGTTGCTGTGATCAAGGAAGCAGTACCCAATACGCCTCTAGAAAGATCAGAAGTGATCAGAGCTGTAATTGTACGTACTTGTAAAGAACTCAGACGTGATAACGGTATGATAATACGGTACGATGACAATGCTGCAGTTGTCATTGATCAAGAAGGAAATCCAAAGGGAACTCGGGTTTTTGGTGCGATCGCCCGGGAATTGAGACAGTTGAATTTTACTAAAATAGTTTCATTAGCACCTGAAGTATTATAAGGGGGACCGCGATATAGTGATAGTATGAAAATCAAATAGATAAATCAAATAGATAAATCAAATTTTAGTAGAGTATGTCTCACGCATATACTTTTAATAATTTTCATAAAAAAGAACATGTTGATTATATCAAAATTCGGAAGCAACAAAATTTAAGTTTATCATGGGCAAGGACACTATTGCTGACATAATAACTTCTATACGAAATGCTGACATGAATAGAAAGGAACGGTTCGAATAGCATCTACTAACATCACCTAAAACATTGTTAAAATCCTTTGCGAGAGGGTTTTATCGAAAACGCAAGGAAACTCGTGGAAAACAAAAAAGAGTTTTTGGTTTTAACCCTACGACATCGAAGGAATAGGAAAGGGCCGTATAGACCCATTTTAAATTTAAAACGAATCAGTCGACCCGGTCTACGAATCTATTTTAACTATCGACGAATTCCTAGAATTTTAGATGGGATGGGGATTGTAATTCTCTCTACTTCTCGGGGTATAATGACAGACCGAGCGGCTCGACTAGAAAGAATCGGTGGAGAAATTTTGTGTTATATATGGTAATTATTCTTCTATCCGAATTGTATTTGGAGCTTACTTTTGTGTTGTGAGAAAAAAGGGGGAGGATTCCTCGAGGTTTAATTACCGAATAACTTACCAAAGGTATGCTCCGGGTTCTTTTAGATAGTTTAGAGAGCGAAGTAAGATTCTAGATTATGTTTCAGGAGGGATCCGACCCGTTTTTCTACATATACTATTATACATATACTCCATATACATATTCTCACTGTTGATAGAGGCAAATTTTAAGGAAGTCGTTATTATTCAACTGGAGGATATAATAATAATATATAGACTACACAAAAGGATTTGAGTGATTAGGTGATTTTTCAACATTCCTTTCAGGGGATCGCCAAAATTTCAAGAAACTTATTTTCTTCCAATAAATTGATTAGTATTTCTTTTAAGGAATAATAAATTATGAAAATAAGGGCTTCAGTTCGTAAAATTTGTGAAAAATGTCGACTGATCCGCAGGAGGGGACGGATTCTAGTAATTTGTTCCAACCCGCGACATAAACAAAGACAAGGATAATCTTTCGAAAAGGACTTTAGAAAGTAACCGATGAACAAATCAAAATAAAAGATCGGTTTTGACATGAAATGATATATCCATATATCTCTGACTTATATTTATGAAAATGATCAAATATGGCAAAATCTCCACCAAGAAGTGGTTCACGTAGGCCGACGGATTGGTTCACGTAAAAGTGACGTTGAATACCAAAGGGCGTTATTCATGTTCAAGCAAGTTTCAACAACACCATTGTGACTGTTACAGATGTCCGGGTCGGGTAATTTCTTGGTCCTCGGCCGGTACTTGTGGATTCAGGGGTACAAGAAGAGGTACGCCGCCTTTTGCTGCTCAAAACCGCAGCAGGAAATGCTATTCCTGAACAGTAGCGGATCAAGGTATGCAACGAGCAGAAGTCATGATAAAGGGTCCTTGGTCTCGGAAGAGATGCGGCATTACGAGCTATTCGTAGAAGCGGTATCCTTTAAATTTCGCGGACAAACCCTATGCACACACGGTTGCAGACCCCCTAAAAAAGACGGGTGAAATAAACATTGAAATAGATTTCAAGAGAAATAAAATGACTCAATGATC
>JASUUL010000064.1:0-209329 GCA_030449875.1 Aegle marmelos
GTAGAGCGATGGCGCGGAAGAAGGCCGACGAGGCCCGCGAGGCGGCCGAGTCCGGTGACGACCGGGCCGCGGTCCTCACCGACGACCGTCCGGACGAGACGTCGTCCACGTCGGGCGAGGGCGACGAGGCCGTGTCGTTCGACAAGCGGAACGCCGACGACGACCCGCGCCGACGAGGGTCCGGGACTCCGACGACGACGACGAGTCCGCTCGACGTCGACCGTCGACGACACCGACGGGTCGAGGACGCCGACGAGGTCGACGACACCGACGACGAGCTCGACGACGACGAGTTCGACGACGAGCTCGACGACGAGGACGAGGACGCGCGGCACTACGTCGGTCGCGGGACCTTCTTCGCGACCCTCGGCGTCGCGGTCGTCGCCGTGATCGGTGTGCTGTTCCTGCTCGGTGCCTTCGTGTGGCCGGCCTTCCTCGGGCCGGGCTCGCCCGAGGGCACCGCGAGCAGCGCGGTGTCGGCGCTCGGCGCGAAGGACCCGGGCCGCCTCGGCGAGGTCTCCTGCGTGCGCCTCGACGGCCAGCCGGCCGCCGCGTTCCCGCCGGAGCTGCTCCAGCTCATCGGCAACGCCACCCCCTCGGGCCCGTCGGTGCAGACCCTCGAGAGCGAGGCGCGCCAGCCGATCGACCTGACCCTGACCCAGGGTGGCCAGAGCCAGACCCTGCCCGCCGACCTGCTCCTCGCCGTGAACGACGGCGACTGGTGCCTGAACGGCATCTCGCAGCGCCAGTGACGGCGGGTCGCGCGCCGACGTGACCTCCCAGCGACACCACACGGGCCGGATCCCCCGCGGGATCCGGCCCGTCGTCGTCGTCAGCCGAGGGCGTCAGCGCTGGAGGCGCCGGCCGGTCGAGGCTCAGCGCTTGTCGGAGGAGCGCCGGGAGCGCTTGGTCCCGTACCCCGACGCCGTCTCCAGGGCTCCGAGGACGCGCTCGATCGCGCGGCCGGCCTTCCGCATCCTGCCCATGCGTGCCTCCCTGCTCGTCGGACGCCACCGGCGGGTGCACCGGTGGGAGGTCCACCGTCGCAAGCCCCGTCCGGGTGGCCCGAGCCGGGGGTGGGGAGCGTCGTCACGCCGAACGGGTGACGAGGGTGGCGGTCGTCGTCCCGTGATCGGCGGGCCGTCGCGCCGAGCGGCCCGTCGACGAGGGCTCGCCGTGCCGTGTCGGGCCGCACGTCTAGACTCGCGGCCGAACGCCCGCATCGGGCGCGATCAGGGCAGGAGGGCCGCTCGGCGGCCTGTCGTCGACCGTGGGTAGCGGCCAGGGCGGGCCCTCGCGCCGGTGACGGGCTGCCCGTCAGGAGACGGGTGTGTGCACGAGCCCCGTTCCCGAGGAGACCGACCAGTGAAGTCCACCGTCGAGCACCTGTCGCCGACGCGCGTCAAACTCGCCGTCGAGGTGCCCTTCGACGAGCTCCAGCCCAACTTCGACCGGGCCTACAAGAAGATCGCGAAGCAGGTGCGCATCCCGGGCTTCCGTCCCGGCAAGGCGCCCGCGCGCATCCTCGAGCAGCGCCTGGGCCGCGGGGTCGTCCTCGAAGAGGTCGTCAACGAGGCCGTCCCGGCCAAGTACGGCGAGGCCGTCACCGAGGCCGAGGTGCAGCCGCTCGGCCAGCCCGACATCGAGGTCACCTCGATCGACGACGGCGACACGCTCGCGTTCACCGCCGAGGTCGACATCCGCCCCGAGATCACGCTGCCCGACTGGTCGTCCATCTCGGTGTCGGTCGACGCGGCCGAGGTCACCGACGCCGACGTCGACGACCAGCTCCAGGGTCTGCGCGCCCGCTTCGGCACCCTCACCGGCGTCGAGCGCGCCGCCACGAAGGGCGACTTCGTCGTCATCGACCTGGCGGCCACCGTCGACGGGAGGCCGTCGAGGAGGCCGAGACGACGGGCATGTCGCACGAGGTGGGGTCGGGCCAGCACATCGTGGGCCTCGACGAGGCCCTCGAGGGGATGTCGGCGGGCGAGCAGAAGACGTTCACGACCACCCTCGTGGCGGGTGAGCACGCCGGCCGCGAGGCCGAGGTGTCGGTGACCGTGTCGACGGTCAAGGAGCGCCAGCTCCCCGAGGCCGACGACGAGTTCGCCCAGCTCGCCAGCGAGTTCGACACCCTCGACGAGCTCAAGGGCGACCTCAAGGAGCGCCACGGGCGCGTCAAGCGCATGGAGCAGGGCAGCCAGGCCCGCGACAAGGTGCTCGAGGCACTGCTCGAGTCGGCCGAGGTGCCCCTGCCCGAGTCGGTCGTCACCTCCGAGGTCGAGGCCCGCCAGCACGAGGCGGTGCACGAGTTCGACCACGACGAGGCGCGGCTGAACCAGTACGTCGAGTCGCAGGGCCAGACCCGCGAGGAGTTCGACGCCGAGCTGCGCACGAACGCGGAGCAGGCCGTGAAGACGCAGCTGCTGCTGGACGAGGTCGCCGAGAAGGGCGAGATCCAGGTCGACCAGCAGGAGCTGATGGAGCGCATCTTCATGCAGGCCCAGCGCTTCGGCATCAGCCCCGAGCAGTACATCCAGCAGGCGCAGCAGGCCAACCAGCTCGGCGCGATCTTCGCCGACGTGCGCCGCGGCAAGGCGCTGGCCACGGTCGTGCAGGCCGCCACCGTGCTGGGGCCCGACGGCGAGCAGGTCGACCTCTCCGAGTTGTTCGGCACGCAGGGCGAGGTCGAGGGCGAGACCGCCGACGAGGCGCTCGAGGACGTCGCCGCGGGCGAGGGCGCCGACGCGGCGGCCGGGCCCACCGACGACGCGACCCAGGTCGCCGACGCCGGGACCGCCGCCAGCGATCCGGAGTCCACCACCCCCGACGAGCCCAGCGCGGTCGTCGAGGCCGAGCCGGACGCGGACGTCGAGGTCGTCGGCGCACCCGACTCGACCAGCCGCGCCTGACGCGCGTTCACCCCAGAGCGAACCCGGCCCGCCACGGGACGTTCCGGGCCCACCGCGTCGTTAGGGTCGGTGGAGCCGGCGGACGGCGGCGGGCCGGGCCGGCCGCGGCGTCGTCCGCCTCAGACCCACTGTCGACAAGCACGAGAAAGCAGGGACAGGTGAGCCAGCACTTCACGGACCCGAGCGGAGCGGTCATGCGGTCCGCCGGCGGGTCGTTGACGCTCAACGACTCGGTCTACGAACGACTCCTGCGCGAGCGCATCATCGTGCTCGGCCAGGAGGTCAACGACACCATCGCCAACCAGATCTCGGCGCAGCTGCTGCTGCTGGCGGCCGAGGACCCGACCACCGACAGCCGGCTGTACATCAACTCGCCGGGTGGTTCGGTGTCGGCCGGCATGGCCATCTTCGACACCATGCAGCTGATCGAGCCCGACGTGTCGACCGTGGCGATGGGGCTCGCGGCCTCGATGGGGCAGTTCCTGCTCTCCGCGGGCACCCCCGGCAAGCGCATGGCGCTGCCGCACGCGCAGATCATGATGCACCAGCCCTCGGGCGGCCTCGGCGGCACCGAGTCCGACATCACGATCCGGGCCGAGTCGCTGCGCAAGCTCAAGCGCCAGCTCGCCGAGCTGATCGCCGAGCACACCGGCCAGACCTTCGAGCAGATCACCGAGGACTCGGACCGCGACCGCTGGTTCGACCCGCAGGAGGCGCTCGAGTACGGGTTCATCGACCACGTCGTGACCCGCGCGTCCGAGACGCGCACGAACGGCACCGGCAACGGGCAGAGCTGAACAGGAGCCTGGAGATGACCGAGCTCTCCACGCCGGGCGGTCGGGCCCTCGGCCCGCAGTCGCGCTACATCCTCCCGTCGTTCGTCGAGCGCACGAGCTACGGCGTCAAGGAGTCCAACCCCTACAACAAGCTCTTCGAGGAACGCATCATCTTCCTCGGCGTGCAGATCGACGACGCGTCCGCGAACGACGTCATGGCGCAGTTGCTGTTCCTGGAGTCGAACGACCCGGACCGCGACATCACGATGTACATCAACTCGCCGGGCGGCTCGTTCACCGCGCTGATGGCCATCTACGACACGATGCAGTACGTCCGGCCCGACATCCAGACGGTCTGCCTCGGGCAGGCCGCGTCGGCCGCCGCGGTCATCCTCGCCGCCGGCACCCCGGGCAAGCGCCTCGCCGTGCCGAACGCGCGGGTGATGATCCACCAGCCCGCCACCGAGGGGTTCTACGGCCAGGCGTCCGACCTCGAGATCCAGGCCGCCGAGATCACGCGCATGCGGCGGCTGCTCGAGGCGACGCTCGCGAACCACTCGAACCGCAGCCCCGAGCAGGTGCGCTCCGACATCGAGCGCGACAAGATCCTGACCGCCGACGAGGCCAAGGAGTACGGCCTCATCGACGACGTCGTCGCGAGCCACAAGCTGTCCGCCGGACGCTCCTGAGGCTCCGTCGACCTCGACGTGCCGGGCCGTCCGCGCTCGCGGACGGCCCGGCGCATCGGGACGACCGCCCATCGCCCGGCCGGCCGCGCGTCGGCGCGGTCGCTGTCCGGTAGGGCATCACGACCTGCACGATCGCCCGTCGTCGGTCCTCCCCGGATGTCGGGGTGGGCGGGTACGGTCAACCACGATGAGCGCGCCGACCCCGGTGCGCGCGAGGGGACACGAGGTTCACTGCGATGGCCCGAATCGGTGACGGCGGTGACCTGCTGAAGTGCTCGTTCTGCGGGAAGAGCCAGAAGCAGGTCAAGAAGCTCATCGCCGGTCCCGGCGTCTACATCTGCGACGAGTGCATCGACCTCTGCAACGAGATCATCGAGGAGGAGCTCGCCGAGGCCGGTGAGGTCAAGCTCGACGAGCTGCCCAAGCCGACCGAGATCCACGAGTTCCTCGACCAGTACGTGATCGGTCAGGACGACACCAAGAAGACGCTCTCGGTCGCGGTCTACAACCACTACAAGCGCGTCCAGGCCGGCGAGAAGAACCGCGAGAACAGCCGCAACGACGACACGGTCGAGCTGGCCAAGTCGAACATCCTGATGCTGGGGCCCACGGGCTGCGGCAAGACCTACCTCGCGCAGACGCTCGCGCGGATGCTCAACGTCCCGTTCGCCATCGCCGACGCCACGGCGCTGACCGAGGCCGGGTACGTCGGCGAGGACGTCGAGAACATCCTGCTCAAGCTGATCCAGGCCGCCGACTACGACGTCAAGCGCGCCGAGACCGGCATCATCTACATCGACGAGGTCGACAAGATCGCCCGCAAGTCGGAGAACCCGTCGATCACGCGCGACGTCTCCGGCGAGGGCGTGCAGCAGGCCCTGCTGAAGATCCTCGAGGGGACGACGGCGAGCGTTCCCCCGCAGGGCGGGCGCAAGCACCCGCACCAGGAGTTCATCCAGATCGACACGACGAACGTGCTGTTCATCGTGGCGGGCGCGTTCGCGGGCCTGGAGAAGATCATCGCCGAGCGGGTCGGCCGCGGCGGCCTCGGCTTCGGCGCCGACATCCGCTCGAAGGCCGAGATGGAGTCGGCCGAGTCGTTCGGCGACACCCTGCCCGAGGACCTCATCAAGTTCGGTCTCATCCCGGAGTTCATCGGCCGCGTGCCGATCGTCGCGTCGGTGTCGAACCTCGACCAGCCCTCGCTGGTCCAGATCCTCACCGAGCCACGCAACGCGCTGGTCAAGCAGTACCAGAAGCTGTTCGAGATGGACGGCGTCGAGCTCGAGTTCGCGCCCGAGTCGCTCGAGGCGATCGCCGACCTCGCCATCCTGCGCGGGACGGGTGCCCGTGGCCTGCGCGCGTTCATGGAAGAGGTCCTCAACCCGGTCATGTACGACATCCCGAGCCGCGACGACGTCGCGAAGGTCGTCGTCACGGGCAAGACGGTCAAGGAGAACGTCAACCCGACGATCGTCCCGCGCCAGCCGGCACGCCGCGAGCGGCGCGACAAGTCCGCCTGATCCCGGCCGGCGTCATCGTCTGACGCGAACGCCCCGCCACCCGTCACCGGGTCGCGGGGCCGCGCCCGTCGGGGGTTCGCGGGGCGTTCGTGCGAACGGCGTTCCGTTCGTTCGCCGGGGCGCCCGCCGAGGGTGCGCGGCGGCGAGGCCGCAGGGTGCCCAGGTTCGGTCGGGGAACTCCTCGACGGCCTCGCGGTGGCGCGGGTAGGGCCTCCGGTCGCGCGGCGGGGCGTGCCTCGAGCAGGGTGCCGTTCGGTCGGAACCGGGGCGCGCCCGAACGCGGCGCGCGCCTCAGATGGGGCGCTGCGGGCACGCCGAGCAGGCGGGCGCCGGGCGGGCGGACTCGCGGCGGGGCCGGAGCGGTGGGCGGACGTGGCGGCCGAGGAAGCCGAACAGGTCGGGCAGGACGCTCGCGTAGAACGCGCCGTCGTGACGCCTGTGGCCGGATGTCGCGGCGCCGACCTCGGGACGGGCCACCTCGATGAACCGGCGCGTCGCGGCGACGAAGAGGTCGCGGTCGCCGTACCAGACGCCCACCGGGGTGCGACCCAGCTCGGGCCAGAAGCGCAGCGGGTCGTTGGCGGCCCAGTCGGCTGATCGGCGTTGGCGTCGGGGTCGCGGAACGGGCGGCGCGACGCGATCTGCCAGTCGAGGAAGAGCCCCGGCGACAGCGCCGCGGCGCCGAGCAGCGGGAGGCCGCGCCGGATGCGCTCGCGGGCGGAGATCAGGGCGCCGGTGCCGCCCATCGACACCCCGGCCGTGAGCGCCGGCAGGCCCTCGCGCCCGCCGAGGCCGCGACCGCGCAGCCAGGCGGGCAGCTCCGTCGAGCAGCATGCGCAGCGGGTCGTCGCCGGGGCGCGGCCGGGGGGTGCCAGTAGTTGTCGCCGCCGTCGACGGCCACGACCACGTACGGCGACACGCCCGTGCCCCACGACTCGGCGAGCAGGTGGCGCACACCCTGGTCGCCCCACCACTGCGCGTTGCCGCGCAGCCCGTGCAGGGCCAGGCAGACCGGCAGGCGCGCCGGGTTGCTGCCGGCGGGCACGACGGTGACCAGCCGGACGCGTAGAGCAGAGCTCCCGTCCCGCCCCGCGGGCGGCCGAGTGGATCCACTCCACCGTGGAGCGTCGCGTCGCGGAACGCCGAGGGGTTGCGTGAGGGCGCGCATCGGGTCGTCGCGCTGGGTTGAAGGGGTGGAGGTCTCCTCCTCGACGTCGCGGTTCGCCAGGACGACGCCGACGGTGCCCGTGACGCCCGCCAGGCCGAGGGCCCCGGCCGCGCCCAGCAGGAAGTGGCGGCGGGTGGGTTGCTGACCGGCCACGCCGGCTCGCGCGGGGACCTCCCCGGTCGGTCGACGACGTCGCGGCCGGTGCTCGGTCGCCCGGGCGCCGCGCCCGCGGTCACCGACCAGGAGCCCCGATCGCGGCCACGCGGTCGGCTCACCTCCGGTGCGTCCTGGCGCGGAGGGCTCCGGCGCCTCGCCCGCGTCGCCCCCGACGACGCGTCGACCACGCGGTGGCGTAGACGTTCATCGAGCGACCACGCAGGAATCCGACGAGCGTGAGCCCTGCCTCCCCGGCCATCTCGACCGCCAGCGACGACGGTGCCGAGACGGCCGCCAGGGCCGGGATCCCCGCCATCACCGCCTTCTGCGTGAGCTCGAAGGAGGCCCGGCCGGAGACCATCAGGACGGTACCGGTCGCCGGGATCCCGCCGTCCATCAGGGCGTGGCCGATGACCTTGTCCACGGCGTTGTGCCGCCCCACGTCCTCGCGGACCACGATCAGCGACCCGTCGGCGCGGAACAGTCCCGCGCCGTGCAGCCCCCCGGTCGAGTCGAAGACCCGCTGGGCGGCGCGCAGCGCGTCGGGGAGCGCGAAGAGCGTCTCGGCGGCGACGGTCGTCGGGTCGTCGCCCGGGGGGAACTGCGTGCGCGTCCGCACGGCGTCGAGCGAGGCCTTGCCGCACACCCCGCACGACGACGTCGTGTAGAAGCGCCGCTCGACCGAGTCGTCGGGAGGTGCGACGCCGGGGGAGAGGGCGAGGTCGAGCACGTTGTAGGTGTTGCGGCCGTCGTCGTCGAGCGAGTCGCAGTAGCGCGCGGTGGCGACGTCGGCCGCGGAGGTGATCGTGCCCTCGGTGAGCAGGAAGCCGTGGGCGAGCTCGACGTCGTGACCCGGCGTGCGCATGGTGACGGCGAGCGAGCGGCCGCCCACGCGGATCTCCAGCGGCTCCTCGGCGGCGAGGGCATCGGGGCGCCGGCGCACCCGTCCGTCGCGGTACTGCACCACCGGACGGCGGACCGTGACACGACCCATGTCCGATTCGCTCCTTTCGTGCCGCGCCACATGACCGATCTCGTGTGGTCGTGTCGGCCGTTCCGGTGACATGCTGCCCGCAACCGGTCGAGCACGGAGGTGCACGGTGAGCGCTGGCACCGAGTGGTCAGGCGGCGGGGCCGGCGCGTTGGGGTTCTTCTCCCGCGAGGCCATCGTCGCACCGCCGGGCTGGAGTCGCTGGCTCGTCCCGCCCGCGGCGCTCGCGGTCCACCTGTCGATCGGGCAGGCGTACGCGTGGAGCGTGCTGAAGACCGGCCTCGGTACGGGGCTCGGGCTCTCGGGCACCGCGACGGCCCTGCCGTTCCAGCTCGCGATCGTCATGCTGGGGCTCTCGGCGGCGTTCGGCGGCACGCAGGTCGAGCGCCGCGGTCCGCGCTGGGCCATGTCGATCTCGCTGGTGTGCTTCGCCAGCGGCTTCCTGATCTCCGCGCTCGGCATCTCGCTGAGCCAGTTCTGGCTCGTGGTCGTCGGGTACGGCCTCGTCGGCGGGGTCGGGCTCGGCATCGGCTACATCTCGCCGGTGTCCACGCTGATCAAGTGGTTCGTCGACCGGCCCGGCATGGCCACCGGCATCGCGATCATGGGCTTCGGCGGCGGTGCGCTCATCGCCCAGCCGCTCATCGAGACGGCGCTGCGCGGTTCTCGGCCCTCCGACCCCGAGCGTCGGGGGTCGCCTCGACGTTCCTGACGCTCGGCATCGGCTACGCGATCTTCATGTCGATGGGCTGGCTGCTCGTGCGGGTGCCCGCCGACGACTGGCGCCCGCCGAACCCGCCGCGCCGGCCTGGCCGGCGGCTCGACCGGGCGAGCGGCCCGCGGTCTCGGCGACGGCCATCAAGCTGCCGCAGTTCTGGCTGCTCTGGGTGGTGCTCTGCTTCAACGTCACCGCCGGCATCGGCATCCTCGAGCGCGCGCAGCCGATCTACCAGGACTTCTTCCGTGACAGCGGTGCCGCCGCGCAGATCACCGCCGCGGCCGGCGCGTTCGTGTCGATCCTGTCGCTGGCCAACATGCTCGGGCGCTTCGTGTGGTCGTCGGCGTCCGACGTGGTGGGCCGCAAGAACATCTACCGGCTCTACCTCGGGGTCGGTGCGCTGCTCTACCTCGTCATCCTCACCCTCGGCGAGGGCAACAAGGTGATCTTCCTGATCGCCACCCTGCTGATCCTGTCGTTCTACGGCGCCGGGTTCGCGACCGTCCCGGCCTACCTCAAGGACCTGTTCGGGACCTTCCAGGTCGGCGCCATCCACGGTCGCCTGCTGACGGCCTGGTCGGTGGCGGGCGTGCTCGGGCCGCTGATCGTCAACGCGATCGTCGACGCCCAGCCCGACGGGGTGACCGGGCCGGCCCGCTACACGGTGTCGTTCTCCATCATGATCGGGCTGCTGGTCGTCGGCTTCGTCGCGAACGAGCTGGTGCGCCCGGTCGATCCACGGCACTACGTCCCCGAGTCCGAGCGCGGCATCGTCGACAAGGACGCCGAGACGGTTCCCGGCGGCGTCGACCGAAGGAGCGCGATGAGCGAGGACCACCGCGATGACCGCCGGACGGCCGTACCGGTCATCAGCGGGCCGCAGCGCCCTGACCGTCGTCGCCTGGGCTGGGTCGGGATCCCGTTCCTCTACGGCGTGTACTCGCTGGTCGTCAAGATCCCGGCCTTCTTCTCAAGCGCTCGGGTCCCCGCGGCGCACCGCCGCGGGACACTGGGGTCGTGAGCACGCTGTCGGAGTGGATCGACGAGGTCTCGCCGAGCTGGGGATCGGCGAGCTCGGCGGCTCGTCGACCCGGAGGTCGTCCAGCCGCTGATCCTCGACATGACCAAGGACGTCGCCCACGGCGTCGCGCGCGCCCGGCCGCGCCGATCACGGCCTACCTGCTCGGCCTCGCGGCGGGCGGCGGCGGGGCGGGCCCGCCGAGGTCGAGCTCGCGCAGCGGTGGGCCGAGCACCTGGCGGCGATCGCGCGCGAGCGGGGCGAGGCGGCCACGAGCGGCGAGGCCCGTCCGTAGGATCGGACGCGATGACCAGCAACGACCGGTGGGGCACGACCTCCTCCGACAACGACGCCGCCGGCGACGCCGACGCCGACGAGCTCGCCCAGCTGCTGGCCGCGGCCGGCGGCGACAGCACCGCGGGCGGCGGGGCACTCGCCGACGCGATCGTGCGCACCGGCCCCGACCCCGACGACCCGGCCGCCGTCCCGGCCGAGCGCGACGACGAGGAGTCGCTCGCCGAGCTCCGCGCCGTCGAGGCCGTGCTCGACACGCGGTGGCCCGAGACGCGCATCGAGCCCTCGCTCGACCGGATCCGGGCTCTGGTCGACGTGCTCGGCGAGCCGCAGCGCTCCTACCCGGTCGTCCACGTCGCCGGCACCAACGGCAAGAGCTCGGTCACCCGCATGATCGACGCGCTGCTGACCCGGATCGGCCCGCGCACCGGCCGCTACACCAGCCCGCACCTGCAGCGGGTCACCGAGCGCATCGCCCTCGACGGGGTGCCGATCAGCGCCCGGCGCTACGTCGAGACCTGGCGCGAGATCGAGCCCTACGTCGACATCGTCGACAAGGCCCAGGCGCCGGACGGTCCCGCGTGCTCGAAGTTCGAGGTGCTCACCGCGATGGCGTTCGCGGCCTTCGCCGACGCGCCGGTCGACGTCGCCGTCCTCGAGGTCGGTCTCGGCGGCTCGTGGGACGCCACCAACGTCGCCGACGCCGCCGTCGCCGCGATCACCCCGATCGACCTCGACCACGTCGCCTACCTCGGGCCCGACCTCGCGGGCATCGCCCGCGAGAAGGCCGGCGTGATCAAGCCGGGCTCGGTGGCGCTGATGGCGCAGCAGCGGCCCGAGGCGGCGCAGGTGCTCCTGGAGCGCGCGGTCGAGGTCGGCGCCGAGGTCGCGCGCTCGGGCATGGAGTTCGGCGTGCTCGGCCGCGAGGTCGCCGTCGGCGGGCAGCGGCTGCGGCTGCAGGGCCTCGGCGGGGAGTACGACGACGTCTACCTGCCGCTGTTCGGCGAGCACCAGGCCGCCAACGCCGCGCTCGCCCTCGCGGCCGTCGAGGCGTTCTTCGGTGCCGGGGCGTCGCGCAAGCTCGACATCGAGGCCGTCCGCGACGCGTTCTCCTCGCTGCGGGTGCCCGGCCGCCTGGAGCGGCTGCGCTCGGCGCCGACGGTCGTCGTGGACGCCGCCCACAACCCGCACGGTGCCGCGGCGGCCGCGGCGGCGGTGCGCTCGGAGTTCTCCTTCCGGCGCCTGGTGGGCGTGGTCGCGATCCTCGGTGACAAGGACGCCGACGGCATCCTCGCCGCCCTCGAGCCGGTGCTCGACGAGATCGTCGTGACCCAGGTGGCGTCGCCCCGTGCCCTCGACGCCGACGAGCTGGGCGGGCTCGCGGTCGGCCGCTTCGGCGCCGAGCGCGTGGTCGTCGAGACCCGGATGGACGCGGCGCTCGAGACCGCGATCGGCCTGGCCGAGGAGGTCACCGACCCCGGCGAGTCGGTCGCGGGCGGCGGCGTGCTGGTCGTCGGCTCGGTCGTCGCGGCCGGCGAGGCGCGGACCCTGCTCGGGCGGGAGCCGGCGTGACCGCGCCCCGACGCCGCGCGTCCCGACCCCCGCAAGGCCTTCCGCGGGCCCGCGAGCGCGTGCCTGTCGATGCAGGCGATGATCCTGCCGTTCGCGCTGTTCGTCATGGCGCGCGTCGAGGGCGGGCTGACCACGGTCAAGGTCGTGTGGGTGATCGCCCTGGTCGTCGGGATGGTCCTCGCGATCGTGTTCTTCTCCCGCCCGTGGGGGCTGCCGCTCGCGCTCGCGCTGCAGGTCGCGACGGTCGCCGGGTGGGTCGTGTCGCCCTCGCTCGGCATGCTCGGAATCGTCTTCGCCCTGGTGTGGGCGCTGATGCTGTGGATGCGCCGTGAGGTCATTCGGCGCCAGGCGGCGTGGCCCACCGTCGAGCCGGATCCCCCGGGCGGGCCGCGCTGAGGGCTCCCCTACGCTCGCCCGCGACAGGGCAGCGAGGTGATGGAGGAACGGTCTCGTGAGCGAGCGGACGCTGGTGCTGGTCAAGCCCGACGGTGTGCAGCGGGGGCTGGTGGGCGAGGTCATCGGCCGGATCGAGCGCAAGGGCCTGCGGCTGGTGTCGCTGGAGCTGAAGGCGGTCGACCGCGACCTCGCCGAGCAGCACTACGCCGAGCACGCCGCAAGGGCTTCTACGAGGAGCTGATAAGCTTCATCACCTCGGCGCCGGTCGCGGCGATGATCGTGGAGGGCGAGCGCGCCGTGGCGGCGTTCCGCCAGATCGCCGGCGGCACCGACCCGGTGGAGAAGGCCGTGCCCGGCTCGATCCGGGGCGACCTCGCGCTGGAGACCGGGTCGAACATCGTGCACGGCTCGGACTCCCCGGAGTCGGCCGAGCGCGAGATCAAGCTCTGGTTCGGCTGACCAGCCCGGCGATCCCCTCGACGATCGCGGCCAGCTGGCGCGGGCGAGGTCGGCCCCGCGACTCGATCTCGTCGCAGCCGGGCGCCGGGGATCGCCGCCGCCGGCGCGCCGCCCGGTCGGCGACCCAGGTCGTCGAGCGCCGTCGACGGCCAGCCGCCGGCCGTCGCCGGCCAGGTCGTCGTCCGGTCGCGCTCGGCGACGCACGCCGCGAGCTGACGGCGAGCCGTCGCCCGCGGCGGGCCGCGGCGGGTCGGCGCACGGTCGCCCGCGGACGTCCTCGTCGTCGACGGCGGCGAGCGACCGTGCGGCTGACCCGATGCGCCGGAACGTCGCGACGAGCGTCCTCGACCAGGGTCGCCGGGCGCCCGCAGGAAGTCGGGCGTGCGGCGCCAGGAGCCGGCCGGCGCGCCGTCCCTTCGGGCCGCGCGATCGAGGTCGCACCAGCGTCGGCCCGGTGGCCGCGATCGGATCTCTCGGCGACCATCGCCCAGGGGGATCGACGTCGGCGGGCCAGCAGTCGCGGCGTCGTCGGCCATGTCGCCGCGGTGACGACCGTCCCCGCCGCGCCAGGCGCCCAGCGCGCCGACGCCTCGCCCGACGTGGGTCGAGCGTCCGACGTCACGGTTGTGCGGATCACGCGCAGCCCGTCGCCGCCGAGTCGTCCCGCCACCAGTCCAGCGACAGCCCGAGGCCCATGACCAGCAGCACGGCCGGGTCGTCGGGGCTCCCGAGATCCTCGTAGCAGAGCTCGATGCCACGGCCCACGTCGACGAAGCGTTCCTCCACGGCCCGGGGTTCGGCGGCGGTGCGGCGGTCGGTTCGCCGAGTGGACCGGTACGCGTCGCGGAGGTCGACGCCGGACGTGTACGGGTCCACTCGGTGACGGTCGGATCCTCGCCGAGCGCTGGTGCGTCGAACAGGCGTGGACCTCGACCCGAGAACCCCCTTCCGCGGCTCGCGTGCGGTGCGCAGCGGCCGGACGGTGGCGCTCGAGCGCATGGGCCGCGGATCGTGGCTGGCTCGCCCACCTCGCGTCGCCGCCGACCGGTGAGCGACCGGCGCGCCCGGGGAGGTCGCCGGTCGTGCGCGGCCGTCGGCGGCGCGGTCGACCCCGACCGGCTGGTCCTCGTGTCGGGCCGCACGGCGACGTGGCGGACGCGCGAGTCATGGTCCGGCCGCGCGGCGCGCGCCGACCCGAGGCCCTGGTCCGGCGAGCGCGTCCGAACCCGCGCCGGTCGCGACCCCGAGGGCGACCCGCGCCGACCACGCGCGCTCGGCGCACCGCGTCGACCTCGGGGCGCGCCGGACCCGGCCGACCGTCGTGGCTCGACGCCCGGCGCGGTCGGCGGCCGGATTCGCCCCGAGCCTCGGCGCCGCCGACGGCGGCCGCGCCCGGCCGTCGCGGCGCGGACGCGTCCCGACCTGATGGATTCGGCGATGTCCCGCCGGAGACGCGTCGGCCGCCGCCGGTCGGGTCGCGCGGCCCCGTCGCCCGTCACCCAGCGGCCCGGTGGCGGCGCGCTGGGAGTTCGGCGGCCGAGTCCGCGCCGACCCAGTCGCCGTCGAGACGCGCCCGCGTCGCGGTCGTCGAGCGGCACCGACCACCCGAGCGGGAGGCGTGCGCGGCGGCGCAGATCGTCGTGAGATGCCACCAGCTCCGCCGGACCGTGAGCGCCTCGACGGTCTGGCGGTGCCCGACCGGTCCGATCGACAGCCGTCCGGCTCGCGGGCGGCGTCGGCGAAGCGCTCCTCCGACGGATCCGCAGGTCCCGGGCGGGCCCGCGGGCCGGTCCGGACGAGTGGGGGTCCGCGCGGGCGGGGGAGGGCGCGGGTCGGGAGGGCGCTCGTTAGATCGTTACCCTGGCGCCGTGGTCGAGTCGGTGTTCGAGCAGCTGGAGCCGTTGCTGCCGCGGGTCAAGAAGCCCGTGCAGTACGTGGGCGGCGAGCGCAACGCGACGTCGAAGCCGTGGGACTCCGTCCCCGTGCACTGGGCGCTCTGCTATCCCGACGCCTACGAGGTCGGGCTGCCCAACCAGGGCCTCATGATCCTCTACGAGGTCCTCAACGAGCGCTCCGACGCCCTGGCCGAGCGGACCTACGCCGTCTGGCCCGACCTCGAGGCGCTGATGCGCGAGCACGGGGTCCCGCAGTTCACCGTCGACGGCCACCGCCCGGTCGGCGCGTTCGACGTGCTCGGCGTCAGCTTCGCCACCGAGCTCGGCTACACGAACCTGCTGGGGATCCTCGACCTCGCGGGCATCCCGGTGCACGCCCGAAATCGCGACACCAGCCACCCGCTGGTGCTCGCGGGCGGGCACGCCGCGTTCAACCCCGAGCCGATCGCCGACTTCGTCGACATCGTGGCGCTGGGCGACGGCGAGGAGGTCGTCGGCGACATCACCGACGTCGTCAAGGCGGCGAAGCAGGACGGCCTGACGCGTCACCAGACCCTCGAGGCCCTGGCCGGCGTGCCGGGGGTGTACGTCCCGAGCCTCTACGCGGTCGACTACGCGGCCGACGGCACGATCGCGGCGGTCCGCCCGACCAGCGCCCACGCGCCCGCCCGCGTGCACAAGCGGACGACGAGCGACCTCGACGACTGGCCCTACCCCAAGCAGCCGCTGGTCCCGACGGCCGAGACCGTCCACGAGCGGATGAGCGTCGAGATCTTCCGCGGGTGCACGCGCGGCTGCCGGTTCTGCCAGGCGGGCATGATCACGCGCCCGGTCCGCGAGCGCTCGCAGCAGGGCGTCAACGAGATGGTGCAGCAGGGGCTGGCCGCGTCCGGCTACAGCGAGGTCGGCCTGCTCTCGCTCAGCTCGGCCGACCACTCCGACATCGGCGAGATCGCGAAGGACCTCGCCGACCGCTACGAGGGCACGGGCACCGGCCTCTCCCTGCCCAGCACCCGCGTCGACGCCTTCAACGTCACCCTCGCCGAGGAGCTCACCCGCAGCGGTCGCCGCAGCGGCCTGACGTTCGCCCCCGAGGGCGGCTCCGAGCGCCTCCGTCGGGTGATCAACAAGATGGTGTCCGAGGAGGAGCTCATCGCCACGGTGAGCACCGCCTACGAGCACGGCTGGCGCCAGGTCAAGCTCTACTTCATGTGCGGTCTGCCGACCGAGACCGACGAGGACGTCCTGCAGATCGCGCACATGGCCCACGAGGTCGTGCGCGCGGGCCGCAGGGCCGCCGGACGGGGCGACGTCCGGGCCACGGTCTCGATCGGCGCGTTCGTGCCGAAGCCGCACACCCCGTTCCAGTGGGCGGCGCAGTGCCCGCCCGACGTCGTCGACGACCGCCTGCGCCAGCTCCGCGCGGCGATCAACAGCGACCGCAGCCTGGGCCGCAACGTCGGCCTGCGCTACCACGACGGGCAGCCCAGCCTCGTCGAGGGACTGCTCTCCCGAGGCGACCGCCGGGTCGGCGCGGTGATCGAGCGGGTCTGGCGCGAGGGCGGGCGCTTCGACGGCTGGAGCGAGTACTTCAGCTTCGAGCGCTGGGCGGCCGCCGCCGACGCGGAGCTCCCCCGTCGACCAGGGGTCGACCTCGCCTGGTACACCACCCGCGAGCGCGGCGAGCACGAGATCCTGCCGTGGGACCACCTGGACTCGGGGCTGGACCGCGGCTGGCTGTGGGACGACTGGCAGGACGCACTCGACGGCCGCGAGCAGGACGACTGCCGCTGGACCCCGTGCTTCGACTGCGGCGTCTGCCCGCAGCTCGGCACCGAGATCCAGGCCGGGCCCGTGCGCGCCCCCCGACCGGCCTGCCGCTGCTGCCGCTGACGCCGGTCGGGACCCGAACGTCGACCCCGGTGGCGAACCCGGCCCTGCGTGGCCGTCGCCGGGCGCGCAACCCGCGGCGACTGACGGCGGCGCGGAGGAGCGGTGGGGCCGCAGGAGGCCGGGCCGCCGGTCCGGGTCCGCCGAGCCGACGAGCGCGACCTGCTCCGCGCTGGCGGCCTGCTGCGCCGCGCTGGGCCGAGCGCCGCGGCGAGCTCGCCCCGGCACCGACCCGGCGTTCGAGCGGCGTTCGCGTCGTGGTGGCACGCCGAGCGGGCCGGCGGCGGGCGTTCTGGCTCGCGGAGGTGGGCGACGAGCGCGTGGGGATGACGGCGGTGGGCTCGCTCAACGTCGTCGAGGTCTCGGCGATGCCGTCGCCGGGCGGGCCGCCCGAGCGCTGGGGTCACGTGGGCAACGTCGTCGTGCTCGACGACCCGGCCGTGCGCGGGGTCCCGCGCCGGTTGCTCGCGGCGGGGTCGCCCACGCCCGACCGCGGGTGGTACGCGCGGCTGGTGCTGCGACCGTCGGCCCCCGCCGTGGCGTTCTACCGCGGCGCGGGGTTCCGGGCGGTGGGCGAGGAGATGATGGTGCTCGAGACCGGCGGCGGTCCGGCGACCGGAGGGCAGGAGTGATGGCGCGCACGGGAGGCGGCCCCCGGGCGGGTGAGGCCGCGCACCCCTCGGCGCCGGCGGTCGCCAAGCTGCGGGTGCGGTTCACCAAGCTCGGGCGGGCGCGGTTCAGCTCGCACCGCGACGTCGCGCGGAGCATGGAATGGGCCCTGCGGCGCGCCGGGGTGCCCGTGGCGCTCTCGCAGGGCTTCAGCCCGCACCCCCGCCTGTCGTGGATCGGCGCGGCGCCCACCGGGGCGGCCAGCGAGGCCGAGTTCGTCGAGATCGGCGTCACCGAGCACCTCGACCCCGCCGCCGTCGCCGCCGAGATCGACCGGGTCCTGCCCGAGGGGCTGGGGGTGGGCGAGGTCGTCCTCGCCGGCCCGGGCTCCCTCGCCGACCGCATCGACACGAGCCGGTGGCGGCTCGAGCTGCGGGGCGTGGAGCCCACGGCGCTCACCACCGCCGTGGACGCGGTGCTCGCGCGCGACGAGGTCGAGGTGATGCGGTCGACGAAGAACGGACCGCGACCGCTCGACGTCCGCGCGGCCCTCGTCACGCTGTCCGTCGTCCCGACGCCGGCACTCACCCTTTCGGCGCAGTCCGACACCGGGCCCGGGATGGAGTGCGGTCCGACCGGCGGCGTGTGGGACACTGTCGGCGGTCGTACGGCACACCACGCCGGCCGCACGACCCGACGACGTGCTGAGTGCGCTGCGTAGCGTCGCCGGTCTCGAGTTCCCGGTGCCCGCCAGGGCCACCCGGGAGGCCCAGGGTCGGCTCGACGAGCGGGGCGGGCTCTCCGACCCGTTCGAGGCGGACCGCGCGGACACCCACCGCGTACCCGACCCCGGGGTGCACGCCGCCGCGGACCGCACGGAACTGACGGACCGGGTCCACCCGACCCGGCCGTCGCCGCGCACCGTTGACCGGTGGCCACCGGCGGTGGTCACCTCGGCGAGACCACGCGAAGCCCTCGTGTGGCCGCGACCCCCGGGTCGCGCCCGGGGGACGAAGGAGTTGCATGACCGACGTCGAGACCGACCGGCACCGACGGCAGGCCGGCCGAGGCCGAGGCCGCCCCGGCGGCCGCCCCTCCGAGCAGGCCCTCGCGGACCTGCCGGCCAAGGTCCGGGTGCACGCGCTGGCCCGGATCGTGGGCTCGTCGAGCCGTGAGGTGCTCGCGGTGCTCGCCCGCCTCGGCGTCGGCGCCCGCAGCGCCCAGTCGAGCGTCGACCGCGACACCGTCGCGCAGGTCGTCGACGACCTCTACCCGACCGAGCCGCCGGCGGCCGACATCGTGCCGCCCGCCGACGACGCGACCCCGGCCGGCCGACGGCCCGCCGCGACGACGACGTCCTCCTCGCGGGGGCCGACGACCCGGAGCCGACCCCGGTCACGCCGGCCCCCGCCGGGGCGCCGAGCTTCAACGCCCCGATGTTCCTCGCGCCCGGCGCCGAGAGCGCCCGGCGCGTCCGCGGCGGCGCCGCGTGGCACCCGCAGCGCCGGCGTCGTCACGCCGTCACCGGCGAGACCGACGCCGACGAGGCCGCCGCGCCGTCGACCGGGGCCGACGCCGACGCCGGGCCGAGGCGCCGCCGCGCCCCCCCGCCCGACGACGGCGGCGACCGCCCACCGGACCGACTCCGACGGGTCCGACGGGACGGACGAGGACGACGACGAGGGCGCCCGGCGCCGGCGTCGTCGGGGTCGTCGGGGTCGTGGCCGCGGGCGCGGCTCGGCCGACGAGGGCGGCGAGGGCGAGGAGACCGACGAGAACGACGGGTCGGGCGACGGTGACGCCGCCACCGACACGGGCTCCGGACGACGACTCCGGTCCGACGAGGCCGACGACGGCTCCGACGACGGGGCCGACGACGCGGCGACGACGGGCGTCGTCGGGTCGCGGCCGCCGCCGCCGCCGGCGGCGTCGCCGCTCGAGCGACGGCGGGGCGACGGACGGCGACTCGGGGTCCTCGGGGCTCGTCCGGGGCCGACGACCCGCCCGACACCGTCACCCACGTCCGGGACCGCACCACCGGGTCGGGGAGCGACGAGGTCAAGGGCGTCAAGGGCTCCACCCGGCTCGAGGCGAAGCGCCAGCGCCGCCGCGACGTGCGCGACGCGGGCGCCGCCGCCCGCCGATCCTGTCCGAGTCCGAGTTCCTGGCCCGGCGCGAGGCCGTCGAGCGCACGATGGTCGTGCGCCAGCAGGCCGGACGCAGCCAGATCGGCGTCCTCGAGGACGGCGTGCTCGTCGAGCACTTCGTCGCCGGCGAGGGCCAGAACTCGATGGTCGGCAACGTCTACCTCGGCCGCGTGCAGAACGTGCTGCCCTCGATGGAGGCGGCCTTCGTCGACATCGGGCGCGGGCGCAACGCGGTGCTCTACGCCGGCGAGGTCAACTGGGACGCCTCGGGCCTCGAGGGCAAGCAGCGCAAGATCGAGCAGGCGCTGTCCTCGGGCGACCAGGTGCTGGTGCAGGTCACGAAGGACCCGGTCGGCCACAAGGGCGCGCGGCTGACGACGCAGATCAGCCTGCCCGGGCGCTTCCTGGTCTTCGTCCCCGCGGGCGGCGCCACGGGCATCAGCCGCAAGCTGCCCGACAACGAGCGCAAGCGGCTCAAGGAGATCCTCAAGCGGATCGTGCCCGACGAGTCGGGCGTCATCATCCGCACGGCGGCCGAGGGCATCAGCGAGGCCGACCTCGAGCGCGACGTCAACCGACTCACCGCACAGTGGGAGGTCATCGAGCGCAAGGCGACCGAGGCGAAGAACGCCAAGGGCAACGCGCCGACCCTGGTCTACGAGGAGCCCGACCTGCTCATCCGCGTGGTCCGCGACATGTTCAACGAGGACTTCGCCTCGCTGGTGGTCTCGGGCGGACGTGCGTTCGACACCCTCGAGGGCTACCTGTCGCACGTGGCACCCGAGCTCTCGGCGCGGATGAGCCGCCACACCGCGCCCAGGACGTCTTCACCGCGCACCGCATCGACGAGCAGATCGCCAAGGCGCTCGACCGCAAGGTGTTCCTGCCCTCGGGCGGCTCGCTGGTCATCGACCGCACCGAGGCGATGACGGTCGTCGACGTCAACACCGGCAAGTTCACCGGCTCCGGCGGCAACCTCGAGGAGACGGTGACCCGCAACAACCTCGAGGCCGCCGAGGAGGTCGTGCGCCAGCTCCGGCTCCGCGACATCGGCGGCATGATCGTCATCGACTTCATCGACATGGTGCTCGAGTCGAACCGGGACCTCGTGCTGCGCCGCCTCACCGAGTGCCTCGGGCGCGACCGCACCCGCCACCAGGTCTCCGAGGTCACCTCCCTCGGGCTGGTGCAGATGACCCGCAAGCGCGTCGGCCAGGGCCTGCTCGACGAGTTCTCCACGACCTGCGAGCACTGCCGCGGGCGTGGGGTCATCGTGTCGACCGAGCCGGTCGTCGGCGCCACGCCACCAGCACGGCGGACGGCGCGGCCAGGGCGACGGTCGCGGCCAGAACGCCGTCGGAACGGGCCAGAACAGAACGGCGGCGGTCGGGCGGCGGGACGGCGGGAACGGCTCGGGCGGCGGCTCGGGCGCGTCGCCGGCCGTCGGGCGTCGGCGCGCAGTCCGGCGGCGGCTCGCCCGTCACGTCGCGGCGTCGCCGGAGACCGGCACCGAGGGCCGACCGCCGACGGCCCCGACGCCGTCGCGGGCGACGTCGCGCCGGGTCGCTCCGGCGCGACCGCGTCCGACGCGAGGTCGCCGCGCGGCGCGCGCCGACGCCGCGCCGCCCGGCCGTCGCCGCCGACGCCGGCCGAGGCGCCGCCGCCGGACGCCGACGCCGCCGGTCGCCGGCCGCCGCCGGCCGCCGACGGTCGGCCGACCCGCCGCCGGCCGGTCGACGAGGCGCGACGCCGGGGCCGGTCGCTCGGCCGGGACCGGGGCCGACGCCGCCGACGCCGCGCCGCCGACCGACGACCGGCGGCGGCAGCCGGCCGACCTCGCCGACGCGCCCCGGCGGACCGTCGACGACGCCCCGAGCCCGTCCCGGCGGTCGTCGACCGGCCGCGCCGCCGGCCGCCGCCGCCGCCCCGGCGGCGCCGCGGCCCGGCCGCGCCGAGGCCGCCCGCGACCGGGGACGCCGACCGGTCGCCGGCCGCGTCGGCGCCCGCCCCGCAGCCCCGCCGTCGCCCGCGCCGCGCGCCCGCGCCGCGGGCCGCCCGCACCGGTCGGCGCGCCCGGCGACCGCCGCCCCGGGCGACGACGCCCCCGCGCGACGCGGGCGCGGCCGGCCAGGTGGCCGCGGCGGCGGGCGACCGCCCGCACCCGGTGTCCGCCCGCTCGCGGGGCCCCGGGTATCGTGGATCGGGAACAGGCCGGGTCGCTGCCCGGCCGTCGAGCCGACGCACGCGGTGCGCCGTCCCCGCGAGGGCGAGCCGCCAGCAGACTGAAGCCATCAGCGACAGGAGCCAGGCCCGAGATGTACGCGATCGTCAAGACCGGCGGCAAGCAGTACAAGGTCGCGGTCGGCGACGTCATCGACGTGGAGCTCCTCGACGGTGACAAGGTCGACCTGCAGCCCGTGCTCGTCGTCGACGGCAGCACCGTGCTCAGCTCCGCCAAGGACCTGAAGGGTGTGTCGATCACCGGCAACGTCGTCGGTGACGCGACGGGCCCGAAGATTCAGATCATGAAGTACAAGAACAAGACCGGGTACAAGCGGCGCGTCGGCCACCGCCAGCGCTACAGCCGGATCGAGATCGCGAACATCAGCAAGTAAGGGAGCACCACCTCTCATGGCACACAAGAAGGGCGCGTCGAGCTCCCGCAACGGTCGCGACTCCAACGCGCAGTTCCTCGGGGTCAAGCGCTACGGCGGCCAGGTCGTCAAGGCCGGCGAGATCCTCGTCCGCCAGCGTGGCACCAAGTTCCACCCCGGCGTCGGGGTGGGTCGCGGCAAGGACGACACGCTGTTCGCGCTGGTCGCGGGCTCGGTGACCTTCGGGGCGCGCCGCGGCAAGAAGAACGTCAACGTGCTGCCGGTGGAGGAGACCGCCTCCGCCTGAGCGCCACCGCACTCGTCGTCGCGTCAGGGGTGGGCCCGTTCCGGGCTCACCCCTGACGCGTGTTCCCCCGCACCCGTCCCCACGGAAGGACCCCCCCCATGGCTCGTTTCGTCGACCGCGTGACGCTGCACGTGACCGCCGGTTCCGGTGGGCACGGCTGCGCCTCGATCCGCCGCGAGAAGTTCGTCCCGCTCGGCGGCCCGGACGGGGGGAACGGCGGGCGCGGCGGCGACGTCGTGCTCGTCGTCGACCCCGGCGTGCACACGCTGCTCGACTTCCACCACCGGCCGCACGCCACCGCCGCGAACGGCGGTCCGGGCCAGGGCAGCCACCGCCAGGGCGCCAACGCCGACGACGTCGAGCTCGCCGTGCCCGAGGGCACCGTGGTGCTCGACGCGGGCGACCCGGACGCGGTGCTCGCCGACCTCACCGGCCCGGGCACCCGCTTCGTCGCCGTGCAGGGCGGTCGGGGCGGGCTCGGCAACGCCGCACTCGCGGGCCCCACGCGCCGGGCACCGGGCTTCGCGCTGCTCGGCGAGCCGGGCGAGTCGCGCGACCTGGTGCTCGAGCTGCGCTCGATGGCCGACGTCGGTCTGGTCGGTTTCCCGAGCGCGGGCAAGTCGAGCCTGGTCGGCGCGCTGTCGGCGGCGAAGCCGAAGATCGCCGACTACCCGTTCACCACGCTCGTGCCCAACCTCGGCGTCGTCAGCGCGGGCGCGTCCACTTTCACCGTCGCCGACGTGCCCGGCCTGATCCCCGGCGCGTCCGACGGCCGCGGGCTCGGCCTGGAGTTCCTGCGCCACATCGAGCGGTGCTCGGTGCTGGTGCACGTCGTGGACTGCGCGACGTTCGAGGCGGATCGCGACCCGGTGAGCGACATCCGCGCGCTCGAGGACGAGCTCGCCGCCTACACGCCGTCGCTGGGCACCGACCTCGACGCCCGACCCCGCGTGGTCGCCCTCAACAAGCTCGACGTGCCCGACGCCGCCGACCTGGTCGACCTCGTGCGCGACGAGGTCGCGGGCTTCGGGTGGCCGGTGGTCGAGATCTCGACGGCGTCGCGGGCGGGGCTGCGCGAGCTGTCGTTCCTGCTGGCGCCGCGTCGTCGACGACGCCCGCGCCGCCGCCCCGCCGTCGCAGGCGCCCCGCCTGGTGCTGCGGCCCACCCCGGTCGACGACGTCGGGTTCGCCGTCGCCCCCGACCCCGAGGTCGGCTACCTGGTGACGGGGGAGAAGCCCGAGCGCTGGGTCCGCCAGACCGACTTCGCGAACGACGAGGCCGTCGGCTACCTCGCCGACCGGCTCGCCAAGCTCGGTGTCGAGGAGGCGCTGGCGCGGGCCGGTGCGCGTCCCGGCGACATGGTGACCATCGGGATCCACACCTTCGACTGGGAGCCCTCGACCCCGGCCGGGGTGGCGGCGATGCAGAACCGCGGCGACCGGGGCACCGACCCGCGCCTCGCCGGGCACGGCTACGCCGAGCGACCCTCGGCGACCGCCCGCGCGCGCGCCGACGCGACGCGCCGCCGCACCGCACCGACGACGAGCTCGGCATCGCGCCGTGGCACGACGAGTACGACGAGGACGAGCCCGCTGACCGCCGATCCGACGACGACGCCGACGTCTGGGCGACGAGCGGACCGGTGAGCGCGGTCGACCCTCGCCACGGCCCGGCGGCTCGTGGTCAAGGTCGGGTCGTCGTCGTTGACCAGCGTGTCCGGTGGCCTCGACACGGACCGGCTCACCGCGCTCGTCGAGGCCGTCGCCATCCGCGTGACGTCGGGCACGCAGGTCGTGCTCGTGTCGTCGGGGGCGATCGCGGCCGGGCTCGCCCCGCTGGGGATGCCGCGCCGCCCGCGCGACCTCGCCTCGCAGCAGGCGGCCGCGAGCGTCGGCCAGCTGCACCTGACGCGGGCCTACGCGCAGGCGTTCGGCGCGCACGGCCTGACCGTGGGGCAGGTGTTGCTCACCTCGCACGACGTGGTCCGCCGCGCCCCCTACCGCAACGCGCAGCGCACCTTCGAGCGGTTGCTGGGGCTCGGCGTCGTGCCGGTGGTCAACGAGAACGACACGGTGGCGACCGACGAGATCCGGTTCGGTGACAACGACCGGCTCGCGGCGCTCGTCGCCCACGTCGTCGGGGCCGAGGCGCTGGTGCTGCTCTCCGACGTCGCCGGGGTCTACGACGCCGACCCGCGCACGCCCGGTGCGGCGCTGGTGCCCGAGGTCCACGGCCACGACGAGCTCGCCCGCGTCCGCGTGGGCAAGGCCTCGTCGGGCGTCGGCACGGGAGGGATGGCCTCGAAGCTGGCGGCCGCCGACCTCGCGGCCGGTGCCGGGGTGCCCGTCCTCGTCGCGTCGGCCGAGGAGGCCGCGTCCGCGCTCGGCGACGGCGGGGCGGGCACCGTGTTCAGCCCCACCGGTCCGCGGCTCTCGGCACGCCGGTTCTGGGTGCGGCACATGGCGGGCGCGCGCGGCCGGCTGCACCTCGACGAGGGCGCGGTGGCGGCCGTGGTGGGGCGGCGCCGGTCGCTGCTGGCGGCCGGGGTCACGGGTTCCGACGGCGACTTCGAGGCGGGCGACGTCGTCGACCTCGTCGGCCCGCGCGGCGAGACCGTCGCGCGCGGCGTGGTCGCCTTCGACGCCGAGGAGTTCGGCGAGCTCGTCGGGCGCAGCACCGCCGACCTGGCGCCGGAGCTGCGGCGCGAGGTGGTCCACGCCGACGATCTGGTGCGCTGTCGGCACGTGAGTGGCTTTGGTGGTCGCTGATGGCCCCCGCCTCACTCACGCCGTGCGCGCAGCGCACAATGGGCGCCGTGACCGGCACGCTGACCACCCCCGCCGAGATCGTCGCCGACTGCGGGCGCCGCGCCCTCGCGGCCGCGCCCGCCATGGCCGCGGCGCGCGACCACGAGGTCACCGCCGCGCTGCGGGGCATGGCGGCGCGGTTGCGGGGTGACGCGGCGACGGTGCTCGAGGCGAACGCGACCGACGTGGCCGCGGCCGAGGCGGCGGGCACGACCCCGGCGCTGGTCGACCGGCTGCGCCTGGGCCCCGACCGCCTCGCCGACCTCGCCGGCGCGCTCGAGCTGCTCGCCGACACGCCCACCCCGCCGACCGACACCGTCGTCGAGGAGCGCCCCGACGGGCTGCGCCTCATCGAGCGCCGGCGTCCCGTCGGGGTGGTCGGCGCGAACTTCGAGGCGCGCCCCAACGTCGTCGTCGACGTCGCGTCCCAGCTCATCAAGTCGCGCAACGCCGGGGTGCTGCGCACCGGGGGAGCGGCGCTCGCGTCGGCCACCGCGCTCGTCGACACCGTCGTCGCCCCGGCGCTCGGCGACGCCGGGCTCGACCCCGACGGCGTGGTCCTCGTGGGCGACCCGCGTCGTGAGTGCGCCGTGGAGCTGGTGCGCCACCGCTCGCTCGTCGGGCTCGTGATCCTGCGGGGCAGCGGCGAGACGACGCGCTCGCTCGGCCTGGAGGCCGCGCAGCACGGCGTGCGGACCCTCGCCCACGCCGACGGCGGCGGTGTGCTCTACGTCGACCGCGCCGCCGACCGCGCCACCGCGACCGGGCTGCTCGACGCCTCGGTCGACCGGCTCGGCGTCTGCAACCGGCTCAACCTGCTGCTCGTCGACCGCCCGCTGTGGGACACGACGGCCCCGGAGCTGGTGGCGCGGCTCGAGGGCCACGGCATCACGGCCTCGCTGCCCCCGCACGCCCACCCGCTCGGCCACGAGTGGGCGCTGGACGACGGGCGGGAGGCGACGGTGACCCTCGCGCCCGCCGACGGCCCCGCCGACGCCGCCGCGATCGCCAACCGCGAGACCTCGGGGCTCGCCGCCACGATCGTCACCGCCGACGAGGCCGCCGCCCGGCTCTTCCTCGACGCCTACGCCGGTACCGGCGCCTTCTGGAACGCGACGACGCGCCTCCTCGACGGGTTCAAGCTGCGGCGGATGCCCGAGACCGGCATCAACGTCGACCACGTACCGGGCCCGCGCGGCCCCGTGGTGTTCACCGACCTGTGCCTGCGCCAGTTCGTCGTGGTGCCGGCCTCGACCGCTATCGGCCGCCCGCCGGCCGCGGCTGACACCCGGTCGGTCGCCGGATCGGGTGGTCCCGCGCCGAGACCGTCACGACCGCCCGCCCTTCCCCGACGTTCCCGGCGACAGCAGGGAAGGGGAACCATGACGGACGAGTTCGCTCGGCTCGGGGACGACGACGCGGTGGTGGCGGCGCTGCTGGCCCACCGGATGGCGGCCGCCGAGGTGGCGGGACGCCGCGCGGCGAGCCGGCGCGCGATCGAGGTCGCCGCGTTCGACGCGACGACGAGGCCCTCGCGGCCCGGCTCGTCGAGGTGGACCGGACACGGCGGCGTGGCGGCGGGACCTCGCCTCGGAGCTCGCGCGGTCGCGCAGCCACCGACGGTCGGCGCGCGGTCCTGACCAGGCCGGGCGATGGGCCGCCACGCTCGTCCCGACCCGCGCGCGCCAGCTCGCGGTGCTCGTCGAGCTCACGACCCTGCCGCCGGTCGACGGCGAGCGGGCGGCGACGGCGCGCGACCGCGTCCTGGGTCGCATCCTCGCCGAGCTGCCCGGGGTCGACGAGGTCGACCTCGCCCAGGTCGAGCACGAGCTGGCGGTGGTCGTCGGTGCGCCGCCGCGCGCGGGTGGTTCCCGCGTTCGCCGCGGGTCGGTCGCGGCTCGGCGGCAACCGACGACCCCTGTCCCCGGCGACCGCCCGCGACTGGCGCGCGCGTCGGGCCGGGCTGGTGTCGCGGCTCCGGGACCGGCGGGATCCTCGGCGCCGGGGTCGGCGTGCGCCGGGACGCGCGCCGCGGGTGGGCGCGTGGGCGCGCCACGGCGGCGGGTCGCGCGCGTCGCGGTGCACGCCTCTGGTCACCCTCGAGGAGGAGCGGGACGACGCGACCGCGGCGCGCGGTCGTCGTCGAGCCGCCTCCTCCAGCGCGCCGCCGACGAGGCCGTCGTGCGGCTCATCGAGCTCGCGACCGCGACACGGGAGGCCGAGGAGGCGGGAGAGGCACTCGCCGCCGAGCTGGTGGCCGAGCGGGACCGGCGCCTTCGCTGCCGAGGCCGCGCTGGTCGCGGCCCTCCCGCGGCTGCGCGCCGCCGTCGACGGCTGAGGGGCCACCGCGTGCGGCTCGGGACGCGGCGGCACGGGGTGCGGCCGTCACCGGCGTCGCCGCCGACGTCGCCGCCGGCCCGCTCCGCAGCCGGGGCCGCCGCTCGCCAGGGTCATGCCGATCGTGCTCATGATCGTCTCCGCGGTGCTCACGGGGACGACCGTGCCGGGCGGCGGTCGTCGACGGGGACCGCACGACTACTCAGCGCGTCCCGGGCCCTGCGAGTCGCTGCCGCTGCTCGGCGTCGCGGGCACGCCGCGCTCGATCGCGGTGAGCAGGGCGCCGGGGTCGTGGCGCAGCCCCGCCACGGGCAGGGCGACGTCGGCGCCCGCGTAGGGGCGGCCGCGCGCCGGAGGCGCCGCTGGAGGCCGGCGGTGCCGGGACGGCGTGGTTGAGGGTGCGCAGGACGATCGCGCCGCCCATCGCGGCGAACTGCTCGGGGCGGGCCCGACGTCGACGGCGGTGACCGTCGCCCAGGGCAGCACGGCGCGCTTGCCGCGCATCGCCACGACGAGCGCGTCGGGGGTCACGTGCACCTGCCGGGCCCGCAGGACGGGCAGGAAGCGCAGAGCGACGGCGAGGGCGAGCACGCCGACCATCGCGAGGAACACCCGGTGCCGACGAACCCGGTCCGCGCCGCGACCAGCGCGAGCAGGAGCGCCCCGGCTCCGGCGGACGCGAAGGTCGTGACCGTCATGGCGGGCGCGAAGCGCGACCACACGAACGCCGCGCCGGGACCGTCGGGCAGCGCGAGCGGCTCCTCCTCGCCGGTACCCGACGGTCGGCTGCGCGGGACGGCCAGCCCGGCCGACACCGAAGCGGCGCACGGCGACGGCGAGGGACCGCACCGCGACGGACAGCAGCGGCGATGCCCGCGCGGTCAGCGCCAGCCCGGCGCCGATCACGCCGACCGCGGCCGAGGTGAGCACCACCGCGCGGCGGCCCTCGTCGGGCCCGTCGGGCGGGACCTCGGTGCCGCCGGTCTCCCTCGCTGGTCCGGTCACCCCTCGATGATGCCCCAACCGCCGGAGTCGGAGCCGCTCAGGACGAGGCCTCCAGCTGGTCGCGCAGGACCCGCTTGAGCAGCTTGCCCGACTGGTTGCGGGGCAGCTCGTCGACGAGGTGGACGCTCTTCGGCACCTTGTAGCCCGCCAGCCGGCCCTTCGCGTGGGCGATGAGCTGCTGGGCGGTGTCCGTGGTCGAGCTCCGCTCCGCTTCGTCTCCCGCGCGCTCGCCCTTCAGCACCACGAACGCCGTCACCGCCTCGATCCAGCGGTCGTCAGGGGTGCCGACGACGGCGACCTCGGCGACGGCGTCGTGGGTGTAGAGCGCGTCCTCGACCTCTCGCGAGGCCACGAGCACGCCGCCGGTGTTGATGACGTCCTTGATGCGGTCGACGACGGTGATGAAGCCCTCGGCGTCGATGCGCACCATGTCGCCGGAGTGGAACCAGCCGTCGCGGAAGACCTCCTCGGTCTCCTCGGGCTTGTCCCAGTAGCCGACGCAGAGCTGCGGGGAGGCGTAGACGACCTCGCCGGTGCCGCCGGGCTCGACGTCGTTGCCGTCGTCGTCGACGACGCGCAGCTCGACGAACAGCACCGGGCGCCCGCAGGAGTCGGGGCGGGCGTCGTGCTCCTCGGGCTGCAGCACCGTGGCCAGCGGGCCGATCTCGGACTGGCCGAAGCAGTTGTAGACCCCGAGCTCGGGCAGCGCCTCGCGCAGCCGCGCCAGGATCGGCCCCGGCATGATCGAGGCGCCGTAGAACGCCTTGCGCAGGCTCGACAGGTCGCGGGTGGCGAAGTCGTCGTGGTTCACGGCGGGCACCCACACCGTCGGGGCGAGGAAGAGCGAGCCGATCCGCTCGGCCTCGACGCGACGCAGGATCTCCGGGACGTCCGGGGCCTCCATCATCCGCACCGTCGCCCCGACCGCGAGGTAGGGCAGCGTGAAGACGTGCATCCCGGCCGAGTGGTAGATCGGCATGGCGACCAGCGGGTCGTCGTCGGGTCCGAGCGCGAGGGCGTCGATGCAGGACATGTAGTGGTAGGCCAGCGCGCGGTGGGTCATCATCGCGCCCTTGGGCTTCGACGTGGTGCCCGAGGTGTAGAGCAGCTGGACGAGGTCGGTGTCGGCGACCTCGACGTCGACCGACGGGGCGTCGCCGGAGCGGACGCGGTCGACGAGCGCGTCGGGCCCGTCGCGCAGCAGCAGGACGTGCGCGGGCTGCTCGTCGAGGGCGTCGACCCGCTCGCGCAGCGCGGGGTCGATGAACAGGGTGCCGCTGCCCGACTGCGTGATGAGGTAGGAGAGCTCCTCGCCGGTCAGCGCGAAGTTGATCGGCACGTGGATCGCGCCCGCGCGGGAGCAGCCCAGGAAGACCAGCACGTAGGCGTCGGAGTTCTTGCCGTAGGTGGCCACCCGGTCGCCCGGCGAGACACCGAGCTCGATCAGGTGGGCCGCGGTGCGGCTGACGCCGTCGTCGAGCTCGCGGTAGGTCCAGGTGCGGTCGCCGAAGACGAGCGCGGTGCGGTCGGGGGTCCGGCGCGCGGCGCGGCGTACGACGCCGTCGACGGTGCTCGAGCGCGGGTCGAGAGCCATGGGGTCGACGTCCTCCGGCGTGGCGACGTCCGTCGACGGGTGCTCGGCGCCGGTCAGGGTCGAGTCCGTCCATCGGCGTCGGATCGCGAACAGGGACGGAATCTCCTCCGGTCAAGGTCGGGCGGGCTGTGGCGGCGCGCAGCTCGCGGGCCAGCACGGGTCACCCTCGGCTACCTGGTCCGGTGCGATCCCGTCCACCCGCCGCACGAGCGGGCGGCTGGTGGCCGCCGGTGCGTCTCACCGTTTTCGACGCTCCCGTCTCGGGGTGATCGTCGCGGTCGTGGGCAGGTCGGTTATCGGCCACGACCCCACCACCGGCCCGGCTCGGGACCACGTGGTTCGGCGCCTGGTCGGAGCGGGTCCCGGGTCCGCCGTTCCTGGCGGAAGATGTCCCGCACGTCGCAACACCCGCGCCGACGCCGTCGTGGGCGCGCACCGCGGCCGCGCCCGGGTGCTCGGCGTGCTCCGATCGCGGCGTCGGGGCCTTCAGGGCCGCGCGTCGGTCCCGCGGATGAGGACGGCGCCCGGGGACGGCGACCGGGTGATCATTCGCGTGGCCGTGAGCCACGGTCGACGGCGGCGCTGAGGTCGCCGATGCCGCTGCGCCGAACGCGCCCGTCGTCGCCGTCCCGACGGCCGCGCGCTGCGCGCGAGTGCTGGTCAAGCCGTGCCTCGACCAGCGGGGCGGTCAACGATTACCATCTGCTCCCATGGCGTCCCGAAGCGCCGGTGTCGCGCGCCCACCTGGGAGGCAGTGGAAGGCGACGGCGCCGTCGTGCCGATCACGGTCGACGGCGAGGAGATCCGCGTCCCGTCGTCGCCCACCCCGGCCGCAGCGGCGGGTCGTGGTGCGGGTCACCGTCAAGGCCGCCACCGCCTCAGCCTCAGCCCGTCGTCGCCACCGTGAGCGGCAGCACCGCCGCCGCGCCGGCGCGGCGCAGCAGCGTCGCCGCGACGGTGAGCGTCCAGCCCGAGTCGGTGGCGTCGTCGACGAGCAGGACCGGGCCCTGGGGGCGCAGGCCGGCGGGGACGGACAGCCGCCGGTACACCTCGGCGAGGCGCTGGGCGGAGTTCGGCGGCTCGGGCTCCGACTCGTCCTCGGGGTCCTCGAACACGGCGGGCGCGGTGTCGGCCAGTGCCCCGAGCAGCGGCAGCCGCCCGATCGCGGCGATCCGCTGCGCGAAGCTCTCGACCGAGCACCGGGTGGCGCCGCGAGGGCAGCCACACCACGCCCGTCGGGCGCTCGCTCCACCCCCAGCCCTTGAGGACCTCGACGGCGGCGTCGACGAGGGCGTCGGGGGCGAGGTCGTCCCCGCGCAGCAGCGGGCGCAGGCGCGGGCCCCAGCCGACGTCGGTGAGCCGCCCGATGGCGCGGCCCTCCTCGGCGGCCTCCTCGGGCCTGATCTTCCCCTTGAGCGGCACGTCGAGGGCGTCCATGCCGCTGGGCCACTGCTTGCGGGGCGCCAGGGGCACGCCGGGCCGATCGAGGGTCTCCTGGGCCTGCACGCGGACGTCGTCGCCGATCGTGGCGTCGCGGCGCTCGCCGGTGCAGTTGTCGCAGCGCCCGCAGGGTGCGGCGCCGGGGTCGTCGAGCTGGCGGCGCAGGAACTCCATGCGGCAGCCGTCGGTGGCGATGTAGTCGAGCATCGCCTGCTGCTCGGCGCGGCGGGCCTTCGCGAGGCCCGTGTAGCGGGCGCCGTCGTACTCCCACGACGCGCCGGTGGCCTCCCAGCCGCCCTTGACCCGCCGGACGGCGCCGTCGGTGTCGAGGACCTTGAGCATCATCTCGAGGCGCCCGCGCGAGAGCTCGACGCGCGGCTCGAGTGCGGCGGTGGACAGCGGGCGCCCGGCGTCGCCCAGCACGCTCAGCGCGACGCGGACCTGCGGCTCGGCGGGGAAGGCGAGCGAGGCGAAGTAGGCCCAGATGTCGCGGTCCTCGGGGCCGGGCAGCAGCAGCACCTCGGCGCGCTCGACGCCGCGGCCCGCGCGCCCGATCTGCTGGTAGTACGCCACCGGCGACTGCGGGGCGCCGAGGTGCACGACGAAGCCGAGGTCGGGCTTGTCGAAGCCCATGCCCAGCGCGCTCGTCGCGACCAGCGCCTTGACGCGGTTCGACAGCAGGTCGTCCTCGGCGCGCTCGCGCTCGGCGGGGTCGGTCTTGCCGGTGTAGGAGGCGACGGCGTGCCCGCGCTCGCGGAGGAACGCGGCGAGCTCGTCGGCCGCCGAGACGGTGAGCGTGTAGACGATGCCCGAGCCCGGCAGGTCGTCGAGGTGCTGGGCGAGCCAGGCGAAGCGGTCGGCGCCCCTGCTCAAGGGCAGCACCGAGAGGCGCAGCGACTCGCGGTCGAGCTCGCCGCGCAGCACCAGCGCCTCCGCGTTCCCCCGCCCGACCCCCAGCTGGTCGGCCACGTCGGCGGTCACCCGGTCGTTCGCCGTCGCCGTGGTGGCGAGCACCGGGACGCCGTCGGGCAGCTCGGCGATGAGCGTGCGCAGGCGGCGGTAGTCGGGCCGGAAGTCGTGCCCCCAGTCCGAGACGCAGTGCGCCTCGTCGACCACGAGCAGGCCCGCCGAGCGCGAGAGCTCGGGCAGCACCTGGTCGCGGAACTCGGGGTTGTTGAGCCGCTCGGGGCTGACGAGCAGCACGTCGACCTGGCCGGCCTGGACCTCCCCGTAGACCGCCGACCAGTCGTCGGTGTTGGCGGAGTTGACCGTGACCGCGCGGATGCCGGCGCGCTCGGCCGCGGCGATCTGGTTGCGCATCAGCGCGAGCAGCGGCGAGACGATGACCGTGGGCCCACCGCCCCGGGAGCGGATGAGGCCGGTGGCCACGAAGTACACCGCCGACTTGCCCCACCCGGTGCGCTGCACGACCAGCGCGCGCCGCGCGTGCGCGACCAGCGCCTCGATCGCGCGCCACTGGTCGTCGCGCAGCGCCGCGTCCGGGCCCGCGAGGCGCTGCAGCGTGGTCTCGGCGTCGGCGCGCAGATCGGTCGCGGTCGTCGGTCGCGGCACGGCGTCCGACACCGCGGTGCCGGGCCGGGGGGCCGCCTCGGCGGACCGCGCGGCGGGCGTATTCCCCGGCGAGGGGTACTCCTCATCCCTGGCAGGGCCTCCGGGAGCGGGGCAGGCTGATGAGGTGGACGCCTCCATCACCCTCACCGTCGACGGGCGTCGCCACCACCTCACCGTCGACACCCGGACCACCGTGCTCGACGCCCTGCGCGAGCACCTCGACGTCACCAGCGCGAAGAAGGGATGTGACCACGGCCAGTGCGGTGCCTGCACCGTCCTGCTCGACGGCCGCCGCGTGCTGTCGTGCCTGACCCTCGCCGTCGCCGCCGACGACACCACCGTGACCACGGCCGACGGGCTGGCCCCCGACGGGGAGCTGCACCCGGTCGCCGAGGCCTTCCTGTCCCACGACGCCTACCAGTGCGGCTACTGCACGCCCGGCCAGATCTGCTCGGCCGTCGGGATGCTCGACGAGCTCGCGGCCGGGCACCCGAGCGCGGCGAGCGCGGACCTCGCCGCCGTCCCCGAGCTCGACCGCGCCGAGATCGCCGAGCGCCTCTCCGGCAACCTCTGCCGCTGCGCCGCCTACACGAACATCGTCAGCGCGGTCGAGGAGGTCGCACACCGGTGAAGCCCTTCGACTACGTCCGTCCCGACGACGCGGCCGGCGCCGTCGCCACCGTGACCGCCGACCCCGACGCCGCGTTCCTCGCCGGCGGCACCAACCTCGTCGACCACCTCAAGCTCGGGATCGCGACGCCCTCGGCGCTGGTCGACGTCACGCGCCTGACGTCCGCCACGATCACCGACACCGCCGGCGGCGGGCTCCTGATCGGGGCGGGGGTGCGCAACACCGACCTCGCCGTCGACGACCGGGTCCGCGCCGAGTTCCCGGTGCTGGCCCAGGCGCTGCTCGCCGGCGCGTCGGGCCAGCTGCGCAACATGGCCACGACCGGCGGCAACCTGCTGCAGCGCACCCGCTGCGCCTACTTCGCCGACACCACCACCCCGTGCACGAAGCGCTCGCTCGACGAGGCGTGCTCGGCCCGTGAGGGGTGGGCCCGCTACCACGCGATCCTGGGTGCCTCGGAGTCGTGCATCGCCACGCACCCCTCCGACATGGCCGTGGCCCTCGTCGCCCTCGACGCGACCGTGCGCGTGCTCGGCCCGGACGGGAGCGGACGTCCCGATCGGCGAGTTCCACCGCCTGCCCGGCGACGACCCGACCCGCGACACCGTGCTGCGCCACGGCGAGCTCGTCACGGCCGTGGAGCTGCCGCCGGCGACGACGGCGGTGCGCCGCTCGACGTACCGCAAGGTCCGCGACCGCGCGTCGTACGCCTTCGCGCTCGTCTCGGTCGCCGCCGCCCTCGAGGTGCGCGACGGCACGGTGGTCGACGTCGCCATCGCGCTCGGCGGCGTCGCGCACAAGCCGTGGCGGGCCACGCGCGCCGAGGCGGCACTGCGCGGCGGCCCCGCGACCGACGAGGCCTTCCGGGCCGCCGCGGCCGCCGAGCTGGCCGACGCGCGGGCCGTCGACAGCCCGCTGGGCGGCAACGGCTTCAAGCTCCCGCTCGTCGTCGGCACGCTGACCGCGACGCTGCGCTCCCTCGCGAAGGAGGACGCATGACGACCATCGACGCCCGCGTCATGGGCACCTCCGTCCGCCGCGTCGAGGGCCCCGAGAAGGTCACCGGCACGGCGCGCTACGCCGCCGAGGCGCCGGCCGAGGAGACCGGCGGCGCGCCGCTGCACCTGCGCCCCGTCCAGGCCACCGTCACCCGGGGCCGGGTCACCGCGATCGATCGACACGACCGCGGCCGAGGCCCTCGCCGGCGTCGTCGCCGTCGTCACCCACGAGACCGTCGCCGCGCACCCCGACCTGCAGCTGCGCGACGGCGGCGACCCCGAGACCCTCGTCCTGCAGGACACGGTCATCCACCACCGCGGCCAGTACGTCGCCGCCGTGCTCGCCGAGACCTCGGAGGTCGCGGTCGAGGCCGCCGGCCTGGTCGCGGGCACCTACGCCGAGGAGGAGCAGCACACGGCGTTCGACCACGACGCGGTCGGCCAGGAGCCGTCGGCGCTGGCGAACGGCCAGCCGGCCGACTCGGTCGTCGGCGACCCCGACGCCGCCCTCGCGGAGGCCGAGGTCGTGGTGCGGGCGACGTACACGACGCCGATGGAGCACCACAACCCGATGGAGCCCCACGCGACGACGGCGCGGTGGGACGCCGGGCGCCTGCTCGTCCGCGAGGCGAGCCAGGGGTCGGCGATGGCCCGCAGCACGCTCGCGGCGCTGTTCGGTCTCGACGAGGACGACGTCGTGGTGCGCGCGCCGCACGTCGGCGGCGGGTTCGGCACCAAGGGCTTCCTGCACGCCGGCTCGGTGCTCGCGGTCCTCGCCGCCCGCGCCGTGCCCGGACGGGCCGTGCGGTTCGCGCTCTCGCGCCAGGAGATGTTCGCGACGGTCGGGCACCGGCCGGTCACCGTGCAGCACATGGCGCTGGGCGCGTCGCGTGACGGCACGCTGTCGGCGCTCGTGCACGACGTCGTCGGCGCCACCTCGCGCTACAAGGAGTTCGCCGAGCCCGCGGGCGGGTCGAGCCGCTCGATGTACGCCGCGCCGCACCGACGCACGACCCACCGCGTCGTGCCCCTCGACGTCGAGGCGCCGACCTACATGCGCGGCCCCGGCGAGGCGCCGGGCAGCTTCGGCGGCGAGTGCGCGATGGACGAGCTCGCCGTCGAGCTCGGGATCGACCCGATCGAGCTGCGGGTGCGCAACGAGCCGACCGTGCACCCCGAGAGCGGCCTGCCGTTCTCGACCCGCGGGCTCGTCGCGTGCCTGCGCCAGGGCGCCGAGCGCTTCGGCTGGGCCGACCGCGACCCGGCGCCGCGCACGCGCCTGGTCGACGGCTGGTGGCACGGGACCGGGGTGGGCTGCGGGCTCTTCCCGACGATCCGCTTCCCGGGCTCGTCGGCGACGATCCGCTACACGGGCGGGCGCTACCTCGTCGAGATCGGCGCCGCCGAGATCGGCCAGGGCGCGCGGACCGTCCTGCACCAGATCGCGGCCGACGCGCTCGCGGTGCCCGTCGAGCGGATCAGCGTGCTCGTGGGCAGCACCGAGCTGCCGATCGGCTCGCTCGCCGGCGGCTCGGCGGGCACGGCGTCGTGGGGGTCCACGATCGTCGAGGCCGCCGACCGGTTCCGCGACAAGTACGGCGACGACCCCGACGACGGCGACGAGGCCGACGCCGGCAGCCCCGACAACCCCTACGAGGGTGAGCTCGCGATGGCCGCGTACGCCGCGCAGTTCGCCGAGGTGCGGGTCAACGCCGACACCGGCGAGGTCCGGGTGCCACGCCTGCTGGGCGTGTTCGGGGCGGGCCGCATCCTCAACCCGACGCTCGCCCGCTCGCAGTTCCAGGGCGGGATGATCTGGGGCCTGTCGATGGCCCTGCACGAGGAGAGCGTGCTCGACCCGCGCTTCGGGCACGTGGTCAACCACGACCTGGCGAACTACCACGTCGCCGCGCACGCCGACGTCGGCGACGTGCAGGCGGAGTGGATCGACGAGGACGACCCCTACGTGAACCCGATGGGGGCCAAGGGCATCGGCGAGGTCGGCATCGTCGGCGTGGCCGCGGCCATCGCCAACGCGGCCTACCACGCGACGGGCGTCCGGGTGCGGTCGCTGCCGATGACGGTCGACGCCTTCCTCTGAGGGGTGCGGGTGGTCGCGGCGGAGCGGCTCTCGCCGACGTTCCGGCGCCTGTGCGCGGCGGGCCCCGAGCCCGCCGCGTACACCGACCCCCGGCCCGGCGACGCCTTCCGGCTCGTCCTCGGGCCGGGAGCGGGGACCACGCCGGTGGGCCGGGCCTACCGGTGGGCGGGCTCCACGGGCGAGGAGTACGACGAGGTCGCGCGACCCGCGTGGGAACGGGCACGCGACCGGGGGCTCGACGTCGACGACCCGATCGTGGTCGACGAGGTCCTCGCCGAGGAGGTCCGGGCGTGATCGCGGAGCCCGCGCCCGACGACCGCGGCGCCGTCATCACGACCGTCTTCGGGTTCATGGCCGCCCAGGCGCTCGCCGCCGCCGTGCGGCTCGGCGTCGCCGACCACCTCGACCCGGCGGGCGAGCCGCGCGACGCCGACGACGTCGCGGTGGCCCTCGGGACCGATCCGGGGCCACCCTCCGCCTGCTGCGGGCGCTCGCCGCGGGCGGGCACGTGAGCGAGCCGCGCGCCGGCGCCTTCGCCCTCACCCCGCGCGGCCTGTTGCTGCGCACCGACCGCCCCGACTCCGTCGCGCCGTTCGTGACGATGTTCCTCGACCCCGTCATGATCGCCGCCTGGGGGCACCTCGACGAGAGCGTGCGCGACGGGCGGGTCGCGTTCGACCGCGTGTTCGGCACCGACTTCTTCTCCCACCTCGCCGCCCACCCGTCGATGTCGGCGACGTTCAACGCCTCGATGCGCCAGGGCACGCTGGCCACCGCGGCCGAGCTGCCCGGTGCCGTCGACTTCTCGCGGTTCGCCGCGGTCACCGACGTCGGCGGCGGCGACGGCACCCTGCTCGCCGCGATCCTGGCCGCGTACCCCGACCTCCGCGGGGTGGTGTTCGACAGCGTCGCGGGCAGCGCCGAGGCCGGGCGGGTGATCGCGCCGGTGGCCGAGCGCTGCACGGTGGCGACCGGCGACTTCTTCACCGCCGTGCCGGCGGGCTCCGACGCCTACCTGATCAAGAGCATCGTCCACGACTGGGACGACGAGCGCGTCGTGACGATCCTGTCGCACGTGCGGGCGGTGATCCCCGACCACGGGCGGCTGCTCGTGGTCGAGCCGGTGCTGCCCGAGACCGTCGACGGGTCGGTCCGGCCGGGCATCTACCTGTCGGACCTCAACATGCTGGTGAACGTCGGCGGCCGCGAGCGGACCGCGGCGGAGTTCCGCGACGTCTGCTCCCGGGCGGGTTTCACGGTCGAGAGCGTCCGGCCGCTCGGGTCCGGCTTCGCCGTCATCGAGGCGGCGCCGGCGTGAGCCGAGCGCTCGGGACGGCGCTCGCGGTGACGATCCTGCTCCTCGGCGCGTTCTAGGCGGGTTTCTGACGCGGGCGCGGTGCGGGTCCCGGCCGCCTACGCTGCACCGGTGGCGGGTGCCGTGGGTCCTCCGAGGCGTCCCGGGCCGAGGCCGCGGCTGAGTCGCGACGCCGTCGTCGAGGCCGCCACCCGGGTCGACCCCTGACGATCGCCGCGGTCGCCGCCGAGCTCAGGGCGTCGGTCGGCAGCCTCTACCGCCACGTCGACGGGCTCGACGACCTCGCGGCCGGTGCGGTGGCGCACCTGCTCGCCGCGGCGCCCTGCCCGACCCCGGCGCCGGCTGGCGGCTGCTCCTCGAGACCGAGGCCGCGACGCAGATCCGGCTGCGCCGCGCGCACCGGGCCTGTTCGCCGTCGGTGCGGCGGACGACGCGGCGGTCGCGGTCGCGCGGGTCGACCGCGTGGTGCGTGCCCTCGTCGACGAGGGGTTCGGCGTCGACGAGGCGTTGCTGGTGGTCGACTCCGTCGGCGACCTCGTGCGCGACGGCGTCCGGCAGGCGAGCGCGATCGACCGGGCGCGCGGCACGTAGCGCCCCCGCGCGGGCTGTCGGTGGGCGTGGCGGCCGCCCTGCAGCGGGTGCTCGCCGACCCGTGGGCGTTCCTCGACCGGAAGGTGGCGCTCCTGCTCGACGGCGTCGCCGCCCGCCGACCTGTGACCGGCGCCACCGCGGGCGGGCCGAACGCGGCGCACTGATGGGGCAGGATGCGGCCGTGGGCACCGAGGCGGACCGATCAGCGACGTTGTTCGACTCGGTCGACGACGTCTCCACCCGGCTGGCCGACGTGGGCTACCTCGCGTCGACCGCCGTCGCGACCACGGTGTTCCTCGCCGACCGGCTCGGCAAGCCGCTGCTGGTCGAGGGGCCCGCCGGCGTCGGGAAGACCGAGCTCGCGCGGGCGGTGGCCGAGGCGACGCACGCCGGGCTCGTGCGCCTGCAGTGCTACGAGGGCATCGACGAGGCCCGCGCGCTCTACGAGTGGAACCACGCCAAGCAGCTGCTGCGCATCCAGGCCAGCCAGGGCCAGGACTGGGACGCCACCCGCGACGACGTGTTCGGCGAGGAGTTCCTGCTGCCGCGACCGCTGCTCACCGCCATCCGGCGCGAGGAGCCCACCGTGCTGCTCATCGACGAGGTCGACAAGGCCGACGTCGAGGTCGAGGGCCTGCTGCTCGAGGTGCTCGGCGACTTCCAGGTCACCGTGCCCGAGCTGGGCACGATCACCGCGACGCAGCGGCCGTTCACGCTGCTGACCTCGAACGCCACCCGCGAGCTCTCCGAGGCGCTCAAGCGACGCTGCCTGTTCCTGCACCTCGACTTCCCCGACCCCGAGCTCGAGCGGCGCATCGTGCTCACCCGGGTGCCGCACCTGCCCGAGGCCCTCGCCGAGGAGCTGGTGCGGATCGTCGGCGTGCTGCGCGCGATGGAGCTGCGCAAGGCGCCGTCGGTGTCGGAGACCATCGACTGGGCCCGCACCCTGCTCGCGCTCGGTCTCGACACGCTCTCCGACGAGACCGTGCGCCGCACGCTCGGGGTGATCCTCAAGCACCGCGCCGACGCCGACCGGGCCACGTCCGAGCTGCGGTTGAACTGACATGACCTCGCCGACCGCTCCCGCGGGCACCGTCGCCCCGAGCCTGCCCGGGCACCTCGTCGACTTCGTCGGTGCGCTGCGGCGCGCGGGGGTCGACGTCGGGCCGGGCGAGTCGGTCGACGCCGGCGCCGTGATCGCCGAGCTCGACCTGCTGCAACGCGAGCACCTGCGCGAGGGGCTCGCCGCGGCCCTGCTGCGCCGCTCGGGACAGCGCGTGGTGTTCGACGCCCTCGTCGAGCTGTGGTTCCCCGCCCGCCAGGGCGCGGGCGTGGCGCTCGGCGAGGTCGGGCTGCCGATGAAGGAGGGGCCCGACGGCGGCCAGGTCATCGACGTCGAGGCGCTGCGCGACCTGCTCGCCGACCTGCTCCGCGACGGCGGTCCCGACTCGCTCGCCGCGCTCGAGGACCTGGCGCGGGCCATCGTCGAGGGCCTCGGGGCGACCGGCCAGGGACAGGGGCAGGGGGCAGGGCGGCCAGGGGCAGGGGAGCGGCGGGCAGGGCACGGGTCAGGGCGGCAGGCGTCCCGGCGGCTGGTCGGCCTACCAGGCCCTCAACACGGTGCGGCCGAGACGCTGCTCGCGCGGGTGCTGGCCGACCTCCAGGGCTCCCGGACCGGGGACACGAGCCCGTTCGCCGAGGAGGTCTCGCGCCGCGAGGTCCGCGCCCGCATCGCCGCGTTCCGCCGGATGGTGACCGAGGAGGCCCGTCGCCGCGGCGCCGAGGTGCGCGGCCGCGAGGCCACCGCGCGCACCGGCGTGCCCCGCCAGGGCGACCGCGTCGACTTCCTCACCGCCAACGCCGAGCAGCTCGCCGACCTGCGCCGCCGCGTCGCCCCGCTCGCCCGGCACCTCGCGACCCGCCTCGCCGCCCGGCGCCGCCGGGCCCGCCGCGGGCCGATCGACCTGCGCCGCACGCTGCGCCGCTCGATGGGCACCGGCGGCGTGCCGATCACCGTGGTGCGCCGCCGGCCGCGCCCGGGACGGCCCGAGCTGGTGCTCTTCTGCGACGTGTCGGGCTCGGTGGCGGGTTTCAGCCACTTCACGATGCTGCTGGTCCAGGCCCTGCGCGAGCAGTTCTCCCGGATCCGGATCTTCTGCTTCGTCGACGGCTGCGTCGAGGTCACCGACCTGTTCACCCCCGGCGCCGACGTCGCCGGCGTGATGGCCGACGTGCACGCGATGCCCGGTCTCGTCGCCTTCGACGGGCACAGCGACTACGGCTCCGCCCTCGGGCGCTTCCGCGAGCGCTGGCCCGATGCCGTCGGTCCCCGGACCTCGCTGCTCGTGCTCGGCGACGCCCGCACCAACTACCGCGACCCCAACCTCGGTGTGCTCGGCGCACTGGCCGAGCGCGCCCGCCACGTGCACTGGCTCAACCCCGAGCCCCGCGTGCAGTGGGGGACCGGCGACTCGGCCGCCGACCGGTACGGGCGGGTGGTGCCGATGCACGAGTGCCGGACCGCGGCGCAGCTCGCGGGCGTCGTCTCGGGGCTGCTGCCCGTCTGAGCCGGCCGGTGCGTCAGTCGCCGATCGCCGCGAGCAGTGCGGCCAGCTCGGCCCGTCGAGCGGTGGGGACGCGGTCGAGGAGGTGGCGGCGCACGGCGTCCGCGTGGACGGGGCGCGCGCCCGCGGCGGCCCTGCGACCGACGTCGGTGATCCGGACCTCGACGCCGGGACCGGCGTCGCTGCGCGCGAGGAGCCCGCGGCCCTCCATCCGGCGCAGCTGGTGGGAGAGTCGACTGCGGTGCCAGCCCAGGGACGAGGCGAGCGCCTGCTGGCGCAGCGCACCGCCCGCGTCGTCGAGCCGGGTCAGGATCCCGTAGTCGGGATCGGACAGGCCGGTCGCGCGGGTGATCTCCTCACCGACGGCGGTGCGGACGGTCTCGGTGGCGCGCTTGAAGCCGTGCCAGAGCGCGATCTCGTCCGCGTCGAGCGGTGGTGTTGTCATGTCAACTCCCGGGCGTACGGTGTTGATATGACAACACGTCGTCAGGTCCTCGTCACGGGCGGCAGCCGCGGCATCGGGTTCGGGCTCGCGTCCCGCATGCTCGCGCGGGGCGACCGGGTGATCGTGACCGGCCGCAGCGAGCAGGGTCTGGAGCCCGCGGCACGGGCGGGTCTGGAGACCGTCGTGGCCGACGTCGCCGACCCGGATGCGCGCGCCCGGCTCGCCGCCGTGGTGGCCGCGCGGATGCCCGGGCTCGACCTCGTGATCCAGAACGCCGGGGTGCAGCGCCGCGTGGGGCTGGCCGCCGACGACGCCCCCTGGGCGCAGCGCCAGGCGGAGATCGACACGCTGCTCGCGGGCCCGGTCCACCTCGACTCGCTGCTGATCCCCACGATGCTCGCCCACGGCGGGCCCGCCACGGTCGTCGAGGTCACCTCGGGCGGCGCGGTGGTCCCGCAGCCGTTCGCGCCGCTCTACAGCGCGGCGAAGGCCGCCCTGCACCACTACGCGATGACCCTGCGGGCGGCGCTCGCCGGCACGCGCGTGTCCGTCGTCGAGCTGATGCCGCCCGCGGTCGCGACCGGCCTCGGCGGTGCCGAGCACGGCGTGCCGCTCGACGCGTTCTGCGACGCCGCCCTCGCCGGGATCGACGCGGGCACGCCCGTCGTGGGCTTCGGGGCGACCGCCGGGGAAGCCGTCACCGAGCTGGTCGAACGCCAGCAGGCCCTGTTCGACGCCTCCGCGGCCCGGTTCCCGACGCCCGGCTACGGCGTCGCCGCCGTCACGTCCACGGGATGAGCGGGCCGCAACGCCTAGGCTGACCGGGTGACTCGACGGATCGGCGTCATGGGCGGCACCTTCGACCCCGTGCACCACGGCCACCTCGTGGCCGCGAGCGAGGCCGCCAGCCGCTTCGCGCTCGACGAGGTCGTCTTCGTGCCGACCGGCCAGCCCTACCGCAAGGGCGGCGCCGTGAGCCCGGCCGAGGACCGCTACCTCATGACGGTGGTCGCGACCGCGTCGAACCCGCGCTTCACCGTCAGCCGCGTCGACGTCGACCGCGACGGCCCGACGTACACCGTCGACACGCTGCGCGACCTCGCGGGGATCTTCCCCGACGACGAGCTGTTCTTCATCACCGGCGCCGACGCCATCGAGCAGATCCTGTCGTGGCACCGGGCCGACGAGATGTTCGAGATCGCGCACTTCGTCGGCGTCACCCGCCCCGGGTTCGACCTCGACGGCGACCACCTCCCGCACGGCTCGATCAGCCTGCTCGAGGTGCCGGCGATGGCGATCTCGTCGACGGCGTGCCGCGAGCGCGTCGCGGTGGGCGAGCCGGTCTGGTACCTCGTGCCCGACGGGGTCGTGCAGTACATCGCCAAGCGCGGCCTCTACCGCGACGGCGTCGACTCCGACGCGCTCGGCCCGCCCGAGCGCGTGGTCCCCGACTGACCCCGTCGCTGCCTTCGTCGAGTGGACCCTCACGCGTCCCGCGAGCGACTCCGGGACGCGTGCGGGTCCACTCGGCGCCGGTCGGAACGCCCGCTGTCCGCCGAGCCGGTGTCGGCCCCGGGCGTGGCCGAGCCACGGCTCTCGCGACGGCCTGCCCGTCGACGTGATCGCCGGGACCGCTTGTTCCCGACGGCAGCGGCGCCATCGTGGAGCGGTCGTGACGATCACCGAGGGCTCCACCCTCGGTTGCGTTCGTCGAGTGGACCTTCACGTGTCCCGCGAGCGACCGGGACGTGTGCGGGTCCACTCGGCGCCGCGCTCCCTACCCGAACGCGAGCAGTGACGCGGTGAAGCCGTGCAGGTGGTTGCGTCCGGCGACCGGGCCGATCTCGCCGGCGGCGAAGAACCCGGCGAGCCCGTCGGGGCCGAGGGCGCGCGCGACCCGCCCGGCGTCGTGGTCGGCGTCGCCGAACATGCCCTCGCCGCGACCGTTGCAGGAGAACAGCAGCGCGCCGCCGGGGGAGCCCTGCTCGCGGAACGGGCCCATGAGCGCGTCGAGGTCCTCGCCGGCCCCGGCCGCGTCGCGGACCTGGAACCGCACGGTGCGACGCGGCCTCGACGACGTCGCCGACGGTCAGCGAACCGGCTTCCGGGTCGGCGCCCACGACGCCGCGGACGAGGAAGTCGCCGCGCTCGTGCTCGTCGGCGTACTCGTCGGCGGCGACGCCGAGGTGCAGGCCGCGGGCGGCGAGGTCGCGGTCGTCCGGGTCGAGGTCGCGCAGGATCTGCTCGAGCTTGGCGTAGGCCGGGGTGCCGGCGAGCTCGAGGAGCTGGGGGCCGTCGGCGCGGGTGACGGTCATGGCGGGCCCGATCGGCCGGCAGCCCTGGCTGACGAGGGTGCGCACGCGGACGTCGCCGCCGATCAGGGCGCCGACGACCCCGCGCTCGTGGACGCGGCCGTCGAGGAACAGGCGGGTCGAGCCGGGGCCCTCGGGACCCGCGGACATGCCGCCGACCAGCGGCAACGAGCCGAGCACCGCCGACGAGCGCTCGACGAAGCCCTGGACGGGGAAGGTGTAGGGATCGGCCAGCACGACCGCGACCGCGTCGTCGTCGGCCGGGTGCGGCATCCCGGCGACCGTGATGCCGTTCTCGCCGCGGAGGGCCTCGAGGGTGAACGGCGTCAGCCGCGCCTCGGGCAGCACGCCCGCCCAGGCGGCGACCGCGGGCCGGGCCTCGATCCCGCGCGGACCGCCCAGCACCCCGCCGGCGCCGCAGCCGAGCGCGAGCCGTGCGCCCGCGACCTCCATGGCCCGCTCGCCCGCCCGCGCGACCGTGTCGGGGTCGGGGTGGCAGACGAACACCGCGAGCAGGTCGGGCCGTCGCCCCGCCAACGGCGCGGTGGCCGCGGCGACCGCGGACTCCGCCGCGGCCAGCAGGTCGGGCCCCGTGGCCAGCCCGTCCCCGAAGTCCGGCATGACCCGAGTATGCGCCGCCCCGGGGCGTGGGCCCGCTCCGGCGAGCCGATCTGACTGCCTCGCGTCCGTGGTGGCCCTGTAACCTGGGAGGCCATGGCCGTCACCGATCGCGCCCGCCGGCTGGCCGAGACCGCCGCGCTCGCCGCCGCCGACAAGCTCGCCCACGACGTGGTGGCCATCGACGTCTCCGAGCGGTTGCCGCTGACCGACGCGTTCGTCATCGCGTCGGCCCCCAACGAGCGCCAGGTGCAGGCGGTCGTCGACAGCGTCGAGGAGAAGCTGCGCGCGCTCGAGGCGAAGCCGGTGCGCCGGGAGGGCGCCCGGGAGGCCCGCTGGGTCCTGCTCGACTACGCCGACATCGTCGTGCACGTCCTGCACACCGACGAGCGCGACTACTACGGCCTCGAGCGGCTCTGGAAGGACTGCCCGTCGATCCCGCTGCCGGCCGAGGTGTACGGCCCGCCGCGCGAGGACTCGGCGGACAGCGAGTCGTTCGGCCCGTCGGGCCGGTGAGCCTCACCCGCCTGGTCCTGCTGCGCCACGGCCGCACCGTCTGGAACGCCGAGCACCGCATGCAGGGTCGCCTCGACCCCGACCTCGACGACCACGGCCGCGAGCAGGCGCTCCTCGCCGCGCCGGCCGTCGCCGCCTACGAGCCCGCGGTGCTCGTCGCGTCCGACCAGGTGCGGGCGTGGCAGACGGCGGAGGCCGCGGGCAAGGCGGCCGGACTCGTCCCGCGTGCCGACCCGCGCCTGCGCGAGACCTCGGTCGGCGAGTGGGAGGGGCTGACCGGCAGCGAGGTCGAGGCCGGGTGGCCCGGCGGGCTCACGAGCTGGCGCACCGACCCCACGTGGGCGCCGCCGTCCGGCGAGTCCCGCGTCGACGTGGCCGAGCGGGCGCGCCCCGTCGTCGTCGACCTCGAGGCCGAGCTGGCCGACGAGCCCGAGCGGACGACGGCACTGCTCGTCGCCCACGGCGGCACGATCATCGCGCTGACGGCCGCCACGCTGGGGTGGCCGGTGTCGTCGTGGCCCTCGCTCTCGCCCCTCGACAACTGCCACTGGCCGGTGCTCGAGCACCGCATCGACCGCTGGCGCCTCGTGGCGTGGGGCCGGGGTGCGACGGCCTGACGGCGCCGTCGACGAGCCGGCGTCGTCGACGACCGGGCCGACCCTGCTCGTGCTCGGCGACTCGCTGGCGTTCCACGGCCCCGAGCGGGGCGAGCCCGCCGACGAGCCGCGCCTCTGGCCCCACGTCGCCGCCCGGGCGCTCGAGGGCCGCGCCGACCTGCACGCCGGCCTCGGCTGGACCGCCCGGCACGCCTGGCGGGCGGTCACCGGCGACCCGCGGGTGTGGGCGTCGCTCGGCGCCGCCGACGCGCTGGTGCTCGGGGTCGGCGGGATGGACACCCTGCCGTCCCCGGTCCCGTTGCCGCTGCGCGAGCTGATCCCCGCGCTGCGCCCGGACGTCGTGCGCCGGGCCGCCGGGGCCGCCGCCCGCGCCGTCACCGGGCCCGCGGCGCGGGTGCTCGGGTCGTGGGGGCCCGTCGCGCTGCCGCCGGGGGAGACGGTGCGCCACCTCGAGCGCATCCGCGGTGCGGTCGACGCCGTGCGGCCCGGACTGCCCGTGGCCGCGTTGCTTCCTGCGGTGCACCGCTCCGCCGACTACGGCGGGGTGCACGCCGGGCGGGCGGCGCACCTCGAGGCCATGACCGCCTGGGCACGGGCGCACGGCGTGGCCGCCGTCGACCCGGAGCCGCTGGTCGGCGAGCACATCCGCTCCGGGCGCGGCAATCCCGACGGCATCCACTGGGGGTGGGACGCCCACCGCGCGGTCGGCGAGGCGATCGCGGCGGCGCTGGCCCCGCGCCCGGGCTGACACCCCAGCACGACCGCGGGTTGTCCACAGGACCCCGATCCATCCACAGCGCGACGGCGCTCGCTCCGGTCCGGGCGCCGCCGTCCCTAGCGTCGCGACCGTGACCAGGCCCGCCGCCCCCGACCCCGCCCGTGCCCGCCTCCGTGGGCTCGGCCCCACGACGTGGGCCGGGCCGGGGGTGGGTGTCGACGCCCCGGCGGTGCCGGAGCGCGAGCCGGAGCCGGAGCGCATCGGGTGGCCGACCGCCGCGCCGGGAACGCCCGCCGCCCGGCTCCGGCTCGGCGGTCCGTCGAGCTCGCCCCCCGGGTGGCCCGCGTGGTCGGAGCCCGAGATCGACGACGACCGCTCCCGGCCCGATCCGCCCGAGGCGCCGACGTGGGGCGGCGGGCCCTCGGGTCGGCGTGGGACGCCGCGGAGCAGGGCGCGAGCGGTGGAGCCGGCGCTGGCTCCCGGCGTCGTGGCAGGGCGCGCGGTGGGACCCGGGACGGACGGGTGCCCTCGCGCTGGCCGTGGTGACCGCGCTCGCCGCCGTCGCCGCCGCGGTCGGGGTGTGGCACGACCGCCCGTCGCCGAGCCCGTCCCCGCCCTGCCCGCGATCGCCGCGGCACCGTCGGCCGACGGGCTGCCGGGTATCGGCGGCGCGGCCCTCCCCGCGCTCGACGGGCGGCCCGTCGTGCCGCGGACCGGCCCGATCGTCGTGAGCGTGGCCGGCCGGGTCGCCCGCCCCGGCCTCGTGCGGCTGCCGGAGGGGTCCCGGGTCGGCGACGCGCTCAGCGCCGCCGGCGGCGCCGCCCGCGGCGTCGACCTGACCGGGCTCAACCTCGCCCAGCGCCTCGCCGACGGCGAGCAGGTGGTGGTCGGGGTCCGGATGCCCGGCGCGGGCGGTGGCGTCGCGGCGGGCGGGGTGATGGGCGCGGGGCGCCGGGGTCGGCGGGGCGGCCGGCGGAGGCTCGGGTGGGGCTCGGGCGGGGCTCCGGCGGTGGGGGCTCCGGGGTGGCGGGCGCGGGGCGGCGGCGTCCGGGGCGGGGCGCTCGACCTCAACGCCGCCAGCCTCGAGCAGCTCGACCAGCTCCCCGGCGTCGGACCGGTCACGGCGCAGAAGATCCTCGACTGGCGCACCGAGCACGGCCGGTTCGCCGCGATCGAGCAGCTGCAGGAGGTCGGCGGGATCGGCGAGGCGCGCTTCGCCCAGCTCCGGGCCCGGGTGCGCGTGTGAGCGGCGCCGGGCGCTCGGGGCGGTCCCGCGGTGACCCCCCGGCGGCCGGGCGGTCCGCGGCGGCCCGGCCCTCGTCGGAGCCCGTCGACGCCGGCGCGGCCGAACCCGATCTCGCGCCGCCCGACCTGCGCCTCGTGGGGCCCTCGCGTCGTGGGCGGTGGCGATCGCCGCCCTGGTCCTCGGGTGGGGCGCGGGCGCGGTGCTCGGCGTCCTCGCCGCGGTCGTGGCCGCCGTGGGTGTCGGGCGGGCACGACGGGCCGAACGCGGGACGTCCTCCGCGCGGGCGAGCGTCATGATCGCGGCCGGGGGAGCGGCGGCGGCCGTCGCGCTCGTGTCGTCGGTGGCGGTGCACGCCGTCGCCGCGCACCCGCTGCGCCCGGCCACGGCGGTGGGGGCGGCGGCGACCCTCGACGTCGTCGTCACGGCCGACCCGCGTCCGCTGCGCAGCGCGGTCCCCGGCCGGGGCCAGGTGGCGGTGCGTGCCGAGCTGGTCGGCGGCGCGGTCGCCGGGGCGCGGTGGCGGTCGGGAGGGCGGGTGCTGCTGGTGGCGCCCGCCGACTCCTGGTCGGGCCTGCTGCCCGGGCAGTCGGCGACCGCACGGGGGACCGTCGTCGCGCCCGACCGGTCCGACCTCACCGTCGCGGTGCTCCGCACCCGCGGCCCGCCCACGGGCGTCGGCCCGGTGCCGGCGGTGCAGGGGGTCGCCGAGTCGCTGCGGGCCGGTCTGCGGGAGGCGTCGTCCGCCGTGCTCGCCGAGGATCCGGGCGGGCTGCTGCCGGGGCTGGTCGTCGGCGACGTCTCGCGGCTGCCGCCCGACCTCGCCACCGACTTCCGCACGGCCGGCCTCAGCCACCTGACGGCCGTGTCGGGCACGAACGTGGCAATCCTGTGCGGCGCGGTGCTGCTGCTCGCCGCGGTCGGTCGGCTGGGCCCGCGCACGCGCGCCGTCCTGGCCGCGCTGGCGCTGATCGGCTTCGTCGTCCTGGCCCGACCGTCGCCGAGCGTGCTGCGGGCGGCGGTGATGGGGGCGGTCACCGTGCTGGCGCTGGCGGTCGGGCGGCGGCGCTCGGTCGTGCCCGCGCTCGCGGCCGCGGTCGTCGTGCTCCTGCTCGCCGACCCGTCCCTGGCCGTCGACCCCGGGTTCGCGCTGTCGGTCCTCGCGACCGGCGCGCTGGTGCTGCTCGCGCTGGGGATCGTCGCCCGCTGGCGGGCGCGCGGCGTGCCGCCGGGTGTCGCGGAGGCGCTCGCGGTGCCGGTGGCCGCGCACGTGGTGACCGCACCCGTCGTGGCCGGGCTCTCGGGTGAGGTCAGCCTGGTCGCGGTCCTCGCGAACCTGCTCGCGGCGCCTGCCGTCGCGCCGGTGACGGTGCTCGGGGTGCTCGCGGCGGTGGTGGCGCCGTGGTGGACGTGGGGCGCGCACGCGGCGGTGTGGCTGGCCGGCCCGGAGGTGTCCTGGCTGGTGTGGGTCGCGCGGCGATGCGCGGGGGTGCCGGGGCGGCGGTGGCGTGGCCGGGCGGGGTGCCCGGCGCGCTGGCCCTCGCGGGTCTCGTGGTGGTGGGGTTCTGGTCGTGCTGCGCCGGCGTCGGTGCGCGCGCTGGCGGCCGCGGCCCTCGTCGGCGCCCTGCTGGTCCTGGTCCCGACGCGCGTGGCGCCGCCGGGCTGGCCACCGGCGGGGTGGACGGTGGTCGCCTGCGACGTCGGTCAGGGCGACGCGCTCGTCCTCGCCACCGGCGAGCCGGGGCGGGCGGTCCTCGTCGACGCCGGCCCGGAGGCGGGGACCGGTCGACGCGTGCCTGAACCGGCTCGGCGTCCGCTCGCTCGCGCTCGTGGTGCTCTCGCACCTGCACGCCGACCACGTGGGCGGGCTCGCCGGGGCGGTGCACGGTCGCGCGGTGGGCGCGGTGGCGGTGGGGCCGTCCCGCGAGCCCGACGCGACGCTCGCGCAGGTGAGCGGCGCGCCGCGGCCGCCGGGGCGCCGGTCGTCGCGCTGGAGCGCGGGACGACGCTGCGCTGGCCGTCGCTGCTGGTCGAGGTGCTCGCACCGGTGTGGGTGCCGCGGCACGTCGACGGCGGCGACGGCACCGAGGTCAACAACACGTCGCTGGTGCTGCGCGCGACACCCCGGCCGGGCGGGTCCTGCTGCCCGGCGACGTCGAGCTGTCGGCCCAGTCGACGCTGCTCTCGACCGGCACCGACCTGCGCGCGGAGATCCTGAAGGTGCCGCACCACGGGTCACGGTCGCAGCTGCCCGCGTTCCTCCTCGCGCGCGCGGCCGCGCCGCTGGCCCTGGTCAGCGTCGGGGCGGCAACACCTACGGCACCCGAACCCCGGCGTGATCGGCCTGCTCGCCCGCTCCGGGGCGACCGTGCGCCGCACCGACGAGGGCGGCGACATCGCCGTCGTGACCTCGCCCGCCGGGACGCGCGTGGTCACCCGCGGCGATCCCCGCCCCGACCCGCGCCGCCGGTGATCGACGCACGCGGACCGCGCCCGTCCGACGGGCGCGGTACGTCCGATCGCGCGCCGCCCCGGTGAACGAACGGCACGTTCGTTCACTAGACGTGAACGAGAGTGCCGTTCGTTCACGCGGAGGCGAGTGCGACGCACGCGCGGGCCGGGGGAGCGGTCAGAGGCCGAGGGCCTCGCGCACCGCCGCGGAGGTCGCGGCACGGTGGCCTTCGGGCCGACCTGGTGCTCGATGGCGTCGAGCGTCTTGAGGCCGTCGCCGGTGTTGAACACGACGGTCTCGGCGTCGGGGTCGAGCTGACCCGTGGCGAGCAGCTTCTTGAGCGTCGCGACGGTGACGCCGCCGGCGGTCTCGGCGAAGATCCCCTCGGTGCGGGCGAGCAGGCGGATGGCGTCGCGGACCTCGTCGTCAGTGACGTCGGTGATCGCCCGCCGGTGCGGCGCACGGCGTCAGGCGTACGGGCCGTCCGCCGGGTTGCCGATGGCCAGCGATCGGGCGATCGTGTCCGGCTTCTGCGGCGGACGACGTCGGTGCCCTCGCGGAAGGCGGTGGAGACCGGGGAGCAGCCCGCGGCCTGGGCACCGAAGATCTTCCAGGCGGCGTCGTCGACCAGGCCCAGCGAGACCAGCTCGCCGTACGCCTTGTCGATCTTGGTGAGCTGCGAGCCGGACGCGACCGGGATGACGACCTGGTCGGGCAGCCGCCAGCCGAGCTGCTCGGCGATCTCGTAGCCCAAGGTCTTGGAGCCCTCGGCGTAGAAGGGCCGCACGTTGACGTTGACGAACGCCCAGCCGTCCTCCTCGCCCGCGATCTCGGAGGCGAGCTTGTTGACGTCGTCGTAGTTGCCCTCGACGGCGAGGAGGTTGGTGTCGTACACGGCGGTCATGAGGACCTTGGCCCGCTCCAGCGAGGAGGGGATGAGCACGACCGAGTCCCACCCGGCGCGGGCGGCCGCGGCGGCGGTGGCGTTGGCCAGGTTCCCGGTGGACGGGCAGCACAGCACCGTGAAGCCGAGCTCGCGCGCGGCGGCGAGGGCCACGGCGACGACGCGGTCCTTGAAGGAGTTCGTGGGGTTGGTCGAGTCGTCCTTGACCCAGAGGTTGCGGATGCCGAGCTCGGCGCCGAGCCGGTCGGCGCGCACGAGGCGGGTCAGGCCGGGTCGGTGTTCGGGTGCTGGTCGACGGTCGAGGGCACCGGCAGCAGGCCGCGGTAGCGCCAGATCGACTTGGGGCCGCGCTCGATGCTCTCGCGCGTGATGTCGCCGAAGTCGTAGGCCACCTCGAGGGGCCCGAAGCACTCCGGACAGGCGAACTCGGCGGCCGGTGCGGTGCGGTGTCCGCAGGCCCGGCACGACAGCGCGCAGGCGGGCCCGAGGTCGAACGCGAGGCCGGTGTCGGCAGTCAGCGTCATGAGATGAAGTCCTCCTCATCTTCCCCGCGAACAGCGGGTCGGAATTGGCACCGTGATCCGAACCGCAGCGCGATTCGGCCGGTTGCCGGGGTGTCGTCGGGCCGTTCCCTCTACCCCTCTGGATGAGCCGTATGCAGTTGTGTGCGCGTTCGGCGCAGGCGTTGACATTACGGCACCGCGTCACGAGCGACCACCGTGCCGAGGAGAGGTGGCTCACGTGTTGTCATCGGCCCCGACCGATCACCACCCCGACACCGACAACGACTGCTCACGCCGCGGGCAACGGTGTCGGTGCCCCGTGCCACCATCGGTGCCGTGAGCCCCACCCGCGCCTCCGAGGCCGACCCGTGCCCGTGCGCCTGGTGGTGGGCGACGAGGAGCTCCTGGTCGAGCGGGCGGTGGGGCGCGCGGTCGCGGCGGCCCGTGCGGCCGACCCCGCGGTCGAGATCGAGCACCTCAAGGCGTCCGAGCTCACCGCCGGGGCCCTGAGCGAGCTGGTCAGCCCCTCGCTGTTCGCCGAGTCGCGGGTGGTGGTGCTCGAGGCGGCGCAGGACGCGGGCGCCGAGGTGACGACGCTGCTGGTCGAGTACGTGCGCGCGCCCACCGACGCGATCTCGCTCGTCGCGGTCCACAACAACGGGGCGAAGGGCAAGGCGCTGGTCGACGGCCTGCGCAAGGCGGGGGCGACGGTCACCGAGGCGGCGAAGTTCAAGCCCTGGGAGAACGACCGGCGGGCCGACTTCGTCCGCGACGAGGTCCGGCAGGCCGGCGGCGGCATCACCGGCGAGGCCCTGTCGCTGCTGCTCGACGCGGTCGGCAACGACCTCCGCGAGCTCGCCGCGGCGGCGTCGCAGCTGGTCAGCGACGCCGGCGGGCAGGTCGACGCCGGCGCCGTGCGCCGTTTCCACCGTGGCCGGGCCGACGTCACCGGGTTCGTGGTCGCCGAGAAGGCCGTGGCGGGCGACCGCGCCGCGGCGCTCGAGGCGCTGCGCTGGGCGCTCGACACCGGGGTCGCCCACGTCCTGATCGCCGACGCGCTGGCCGACGCCGTCCGCACCATCGCGCGGGTGGCGCCGCGGGCCGGGGCGACCCGGGCGCCCGGCGAGCCGGTTGAAGATGCCGCCGTTCAAGGTGAAGAAGGCGATGGCCCAGGCGCGGGCGTGGGACGGCGTCGCTCGGTCGCGGGCCGGCCTGGTCGCCAGGTCAACGCCGACGTCAAGGGCGCCGCGGACCCGTCGTACGCCCTGGAACGCGCCGGCCGTCGTCGAGCTGACGACGCCGGGAGAGGGCGCCGCTGATTGCGGGCGCCGCGCGGCGCCGCCCCGACGACGGGGTCGCGCCGTCGCCGGACGCCGAGTTCGGTGGCCGACGTTCCCGTCGGCCAGCGACTTGCGGTTCAGGCCGCCTGGTTGCGGTGGAACGTCGCCGCGCGTCCGGCCATGAACGTGCGGTACCAGTGCTCGCGGTGCCGGCTCCCGAGGTGCTCGAGCGTCACCGCCGCAGCGGCGGCGCGACGTGCGGCGCGGTCGACCGGCGGCCGCGACCAGCGGCGCGACGGCGCTTCTCGTTGGTCACGACCCGCCATGGATCGGGACGGATGTTGGCGGCGCGTCTGCGCTCTGGTCTTCCTGCCGCGCGTCGGCGCCTGTCGACGCGGTGGGCTCCGGCGGCGCGCAGCCGCAGCAGGCCACGCTGCCCCGGGGCCGGCGACAAGCCGCGGGGAACGACTCGACGAGCTCGGCGCCGTGAACCCCGGCGTCGAACGACCGCGACGCGAGCGTCATGAACAGCAGGCGGCCGGCGTCGGCGACGGTCATGACGGTGGTACCAGCTGGGGCACGGCACCCGAGCAGGTGCCCGGACGCGTCTGGAAGTGCAGCTGGCGGCGCATCTCCCCGGCCGTCGTGAGGTGGCCGAGCGGCCTGTCGCCAGCGCGCCCGGTGCCGGACGGGTTCGCGACCATGGGCTACCGGGACTGGCCAGCGGCCGCGGCGAGCGGTCGGTGGAGCTGGTCGGGCACGCCTGGGGCTGATCGGCGCACGTCGTCAACGCCCGGCGTCCCACGGACGGTGCGCAGCCCGGCCACGCGCCGCCGCACGTGTTCGACGAGGCATCACCTGGCACCTGGCGCATCGCCGTGGCGCGTCCCGCCGCGCCGGCGGGGGTCAGCAGCGCGCCGGGCGCCGCCGGAGACGTCGATCCAGAAGCGCGCGGCTCTCGCGGGAAGCGCCGGCATCGCGTGTCGCCGAGCGGGTAGCCGCCCGGCCGAGGCGAGCGGCAGCGCCATCCGCCGCCTACCGGTCGGCATCGCGCAGCGTCGTCGCGCCCGCGACGGCGAACAGCATCGGCCCCAGCGCCGCCAGTCGCGGCGCCCTGACCACGAGGCGCGGGTCGACCGCACGACGGCGTGCGCTCGAACCCGTCGAACAGCGCCCGCACAGGGCTGGTGGGGCTCGGGAACGGCGTCGATGACCCGCGGGCCCGAGGGCGGCGTCGAGCATCGCCCGGTTCTGCGCCGGCGCCCGACCGGCCCCCGAGGACCTCGTCGACGAAGCGTTCGGCGTCGGGGTCGGTCCCCGAGGAGGTCGGCGGTGACGCGCGCGGGCCTGCTCGTCGGCCGGGAGACGCCGTCGCCGAACCCCGGGCGCGCAGCCAGCGTCGAGGCGCAGCGCTCGCGGCGTGCGCCCGACCTCCCAGAACCGGAACGCGGTCGGCGTCCCGGCGGGCGCACCGGGGCGCAGCACCCGGACAGACGGACGGCCCGCCACCCCGAGGGGCGACGGGCCGTCCATGCGGTGCGACCGGCCTCGGTTGTCGACCGACTGCGGTTGGCGCGGTGGGCATGCGCGACCTTGTTCGCGGCCTGGTTCTTGTGGATGACCCCGCTGGCGGCCTTGTCCCAGCAGCCGGCCGCTTCTTGGCGCGGCGGCGCTCGCCGGCCTGCTCGAGGTCGCCGGCCTCGGTGGCCTCGCGGTAGCGGCGGATGGCCGTCTTGATCCGCGACTTGATCGCCTTGTTGCGCTGGCGCGCCTCTTCGTTCTTGCGGTTGCGCTTGACCTGCTGCTTGATGTTCGCCACGGAAGTTCTCGTACCTCTTCGTCTGGAGCTGCCTGACTACGGGAGCGCGCGCGGGGCGCTCGACCGCCTCACGCCGTCGTGCTCAGGCTAGCAAGGCAGGCGGTGACCGATCCCGACCGGGGCTCGGCACGGCTCGTGGGACCATGAGGCGAGACCGTAGGCCCGAGAGCAGAGGACGCCCGTTGACCCAGACCACCCAGCAGTCGGCTTCGACCCCTGGACGGCCGGGCACCAAGGGCTACGCGGACGAGACGTTCACCCCGCCCGAGCGCATCCGGAACTTCTGCATCATCGCGCACATCGACCACGGCAAGTCGACCCTGGCCGACCGGATGCTGCAGATGACGGGAGTGCTCGGGGACCGCGAGTACCGGGCGCAGTACCTGGACCGGATGGACATCGAGCGCGAGCGCGGTATCACGATCAAGGCGCAGAACGTCCGCCTGCCCTGGTACGCCGCGGGTCCCGACGGCGAGATGCGCGACCACGTCCTGCACCTCATCGACACCCCCGGCCACGTCGACTTCACCTACGAGGTCAGCCGGTCGCTCGCCGCGTGCGAGGGCGCGATCCTGCTGGTCGACGCCGCGCAGGGCATCGAGGCGCAGACCCTGGCCAACCTCTACCTGGCCATGGAGCACGACCTCGAGATCATCCCGGTGCTGAACAAGATCGACCTGCCCGCGGCCGAGCCCGAGAAGTACGCGGGCGAGATCGCGCACCTCATCGGCTGCGAGCCCGACGACGTGCTGCGCATCAGCGCGAAGACCGGCGACGGCGTCGAGGCGGTGATCGACGAGGTCGTCCGCCAGGTTCCGGCCCCGGTCGGCGACGCCGAGGCGCCGGCCCGCGCGATGATCTTCGACTCGGTCTACGACACCTACCGCGGCGTCGTCACCTACATCCGCGTCGTCGACGGGCGCATCACCCCGCGCGAGCGCATCCGCATGATGAGCACGAACGCGGTGCACGAGCTGCTCGAGGTCGGCATCATCTCGCCCGACCAGAAGCCCTGCCAGGGCCTCGGGGTCGGCGAGGTCGGCTACCTCATGACCGGGGTGAAGGACGTGCGCCAGTCGCGCGTCGGTGACACCGTCACCTGGGAGCGCAAGGGCGCCACCGAGTCGCTCGGCGGCTACCAGGACCCGCAGCCCATGGTGTTCTCCGGGCTCTACCCGATCGACGGCAGCGACTACCCGCTGCTGCGCGACGCGCTCGACAAGCTGCGCCTCAACGACGCCGCGCTCTCCTACGAGCCCGAGACCTCGGCCGCGCTGGGCTTCGGGTTCCGCTGCGGCTTCCTCGGACTGCTGCACCTCGAGATCACGCGCGACCGCCTCGAGCGCGAGCACGGCCTCGACCTCATCTCCACCGCGCCCAACACCGTCTACCGCCTCGAGCTCGACGACGGCGGCGAGGTCGAGGTGACCAACCCGGCCGACTGGCCCGAGGGCAAGGTCTCGTCGATCTTCGAGCCGGTCACCAAGGTCTCGGTGCTCGCCCCGAGCGAGTTCGTGGGCCCGATCATGGAGCTCTGCCAGTCGCGGCGCGGGTCGCTCGAGGGCATGGACTACCTCTCCGACAGCCGCGTCGAGCTGCGCTACACGATGCCGCTCGCCGAGATCATCTTCGATTTCTTCGACATCCTGAAGTCGAAGACCCGCGGGTACGCGTCGCTGAACTACGAGCCCGCGGGCGAGCAGGCCGCCGACCTGGTCAAGGTCGACATCCTGCTGCAGGGCGAGCCGGTCGACGCGTTCTCGGCGATCGTGCACAAGGACGCGGCGTACGCATACGGGAACTCGATGGCGGGCAAGCTGCGCGAGCTCATCCCGCGCCAGCAGTTCGAGGTGCCGATCCAGGCCGCCATCGGCGCGCGCGTCATCGCCCGCGAGACGATCCGCGCGATCCGCAAGGACGTGCTCTCCAAGTGCTACGGCGGCGACATCACCCGTAAGCGCAAGCTGCTCGAGAAGCAGAAGGAGGGCAAGAAGCGGATGAAGACGATCGGGCGGGTCGACGTGCCACAGGAGGCCTTCGTCGCCGCGCTGTCGACCGACCAGAACGCGGTCGACAAGGCCAAGAGCGGCAAGAAGTAGTCCGGGTCGGTCCGGGCCGGTCGACGGGCGTCAGGTGTCTTGACTGGCTGGTCAGCCCCACATGCGGGGCTGACCAGCCAGTAGGCACGACGATTCGGCACGCGTGAGGCGGGCGTGGGGTACGCCTCGATCCGGCGCGCCCTCCGGCGCGTAGACTGGAGATCAGTGCCGAGCTGTCGGCCAGGGAAGGACCGCGCGTGACACGGGTCCGCGGACAGCTCTCACCGTCCGACGAACCCCTCCCTGAAAGAGATCTGTGACCCACGCTGCTGTCCTGCCCGCTCCCTCCGATCTGCCGCTCGACGAGACCCCTGACGGGTCCGCCGACGTCGTCGCGCCCACGCCGGCCGACGAGACCGACACGACCGCCGACGAAGCCGTCGTGGACGACGCCACCGACGCCACCGACGACGACGCCGTCGTCGACGAGACCGGTGCCGCCGAGGCCGACGAGACCCCCGAGGAGCCCGTCGACGCGTTCGGCGCCCTCGGCCTCGACAAGCGCCTGCTGCCGACGCTGCGCGCGTCCGGCTTCACCGAGCCCACCCCGATCCAGTCCGAGACGATCCCGCTGCTGCTCGCCGGCCACGACGTCGTCGGGCTCGCGCAGACCGGCACCGGCAAGACCGCCGCGTTCGCGCTGCCGATCCTCTCGGCGCTGAACCCCCACCAGCGGTCGGTGCAGGCGCTGATCCTCTGTCCGACCCGCGAGCTCGCGATCCAGGTCGCCGAGGCCGTCGAGCGCCTCGGCGCCGGGGTCCCCGGGCTGGGTGTGGTGCAGCTCTACGGCGGCGCGCCCTACGGTCCGCAGCTGCACGGCCTGCGCCGCGGCGCACAGATCGTCGTCGGCACGCCGGGCCGCGTGGCCGACCACCTCGAGAAGGGCACGCTCGACCTCTCGAACGTCACGAACTTCGTGCTCGACGAGGCCGACGAGATGCTGCAGATGGGCTTCCTCGAGGAGGTCGAGAACATCTTCGGCCTGCTCCCGGCCCAGCGTCAGGTGGCGCTGTTCTCGGCGACGATGCCCGGCGCGATCCGCGAGGTCAGCCGTCGCCACCTCAACGCGCCCGCCGAGGTCGCGATCAAGTCGAAGACCCAGACCGGGGTCAACACCCGCCAGCGCTACGTCGTGCTGCCCGAGCGGCAGAAGGCCGACGCGCTCGCCCGCATCCTGCAGGTCGAGGACTTCGACGCGTGCCTGGTGTTCGTGCGGACGCGCCAGAACACCACCGACGTCACCGACGCCCTCAACCGCCGTGGGTTCTCGGCCGTCGCGATCTCCGGTGACCTGTCGCAGCCCCAGCGCGAGAAGACGATCAACGGGCTGCGCTCGGGGTCGATCGACGTCCTCGTCGCCACCGACGTGGCCGCGCGCGGACTCGACGTCGACCGCATCAGCCTCGTGGTCAACCACGACCTGCCCACCGACACCGAGTCCTACGTGCACCGCATCGGGCGCACCGGCCGAGCCGGACGCAGCGGCGACGCGATCTCGCTGGTCACGCGAGGTCAGACACGGCTGATGCGCGCCATCGAGGCGGCGACCAAGCAGAAGGCCGAGGAGATGTCGGTGCCCGGCACCGACGAGGTCAACGCCCGCCGCCGCGGCCGCTTCGCCGAGCGCATCAGCAGCACCCTCGAGGGCGGGATCGCCGGCGGCGACGACGTCGCGGTGTTCCGCTCGATCGTCGACGACTACGTGGCCACCCACGACGTCGACCCGATGGACCTCGCCGCTGCGCTGGCCACGATGGTCCAGGGCGGCAAGCCGCTGCTGGTCGACGAGATGCCGGCCCCGCCCGCCCGGGGCGAGCGCCCCGACCGCGGCGACCGACGTGGCCCGCGCGAGGGCAAGCCCGACCGCGGGCAGGGTCGCAAGGGCCCGGCGTGGACGGCCGGCTCGGGTCGCGACACCTACCGGATCGACGTCGGCCACAACCAGCGCGTGCGTCCCGGCGCGATCGTCGGCGCCATCGCCAACGAGGCGGGCCTCGACTCCGCGCACATCGGCCACATCGACATCCGTACCGACCACACGCTGGTCGAGCTCCCGGCCGACGTGCCGGGGCCCGTGGTGCAGAAGCTGCAGCGGGCTCGCGTGGCCGGCCGGCCGATGGGTCTGCGCCGTGCCTCCGAGGGCGGCGGCCCGCGGCCCGAGCGCCCGGAGCGCGCCGGGCGCCGCTGACGCCGTCGGAGTCCGCGCCCGATACCGGAACGAACGGCGCTCCGCCGCGTGAGATGCAGCGGGAGCGCCGTTCGTTGCGTCGAGGACGCCCCGCGCCGCGCGTACCGTGGTACGTGATCGATCAGGGGAGCGTGCGCATGATGTCGGTCGTGATCGTGGGTGCGGGGCCGCGCGGAGCCGGGGTGCTCGAGCGGATCGCCGCCAACGCGCCGGAGCTCGCGTCCGGCGAGGGGGTCGACGTCCACCTCGTCGACCCGTACCCGCACGGCGCGGGCCGGATCTGGCGCTTCGAGCAGTCGGCGCTGCTGTGGATGAACTCGATGGCCGCCGACGTCACGATGTTCACCGACGACAGCGTGCGCATCGACGGGCCGATCGCGCCCGGGCCGACGCTGTGGGACTGGGCCGAGGCGCTGCGCGACGGGCGCCTCGACGACACCCCGGGCCCGACGACCCCGAGGTGGCCGCCGAGCTGCGGGCGCTGACCCCGCGACCTTCCCGACGCGGCGCCTCCAGAGCTTCTACCTGGCGTGGGTGCTGCAGCACGTCGAGGCGACGGTGCCGCCGGGTGTCCGCGTGCACCACCACCGCACGCGGGCGGTCGGGCTGGCCGAGGGCCGCGACGGCCACCCCGAACGCGTCCGCCTGGGCACGGGCGAGGAGCTCGACGCCGACGTGCTCGTCCTCGCCTCCGGGCACCTCGACGCGACGCCGCCCGCCGACGAGCAGAAGCTCCTCGCGTTCGCCGACGAGCACGGCCTGCGCTACTTCCCGCCCGAGCAGACCACCGACACCCACCTCGACCGCATCCCCGCCGGCGAGACGGTGATCGCGCGCGGGATGGGGCTGGCGTTCATCGACCTGGTCGTGCTGCTGTTCGAGGGCCGCGGCGGGATGTTCCGCGGGCGAGGCGGGCGACGGGACGCTGGCCTACGTCCCCTCCGGGCGCGAGGTGTACCTGCACGTCGGCTCCGGCCGCGGCACGCCGTACCACGCCAAGACCGAGTACGCCCTGCGCGGACCGCGCCCGCCGTTGCCGCGCTTCCTCGGCCCCGACGAGATCGCCGGGTTCGTCGAGCGGGGCGCGATCGCGTTGCGCACCGACGACTGGCCGCTGATGGCCAAGGAGGTCGGCTGGGGGTACTACCACGAGCTGTTCCACGGCCACCCCGACCGCGTCCGCGGCGCGTGGGACGACTTCGCCGCCGCGTACGCCGAGCTCGACTGGTACTCCGACGCGCGCCGCGAGCTCGTCGCCGAGGCGGTCCCCGACGTCGACGACCACCTCGACTTCGAGCGGATCGACCGCCCGCTGGCCGACGTGTGCACCGACGACCTCGCGACGCTGCAGGCGACCCTGCGCACCTACATCGCCGACGACCTGCGCCGGCACGTCGACGACCGCTACACCGCCGAGCTCGGGGCGTTCGTGGCGCTGCTCTCGGTGTACGGGCAGGTCATGGAGCTCGCGGGGAGCGACGCGCTGACGCCCGCCTCGCGCGCGAAGGACCTCTCGTGGTGGCAGAACCTGTTCAGCTCGCTGGCCAGCGGGCCGCCCGGGCCGCGGCTGCGCCAGCTGCTGGCGCTCTCGCGCGCCGGGTACGTGACCTTCCTCGGCGCGGGCCTCGAGGTCGACGCCGACGGTGACGCCGGGGTGTTCCGGGCCTCGGGCGTCAACCTCGACGGGGTCGCGGTCGAGGCCCGGACGTTCGTCGAGGCACGCCTGGCCGCGCCGAGCGTGAGCCGCAGCGCCGACCCGATGATCGCGGCGCTGCACGACGCGGGGCAGCTCGACGAGGAGGTGCTCGACCTCGGCGACGGGTGCCCCGTGCAGGCGTGCTCGTCGGCGGTCCGGTCGGCCGACGCCGCGGTCAGCGCGGGCGCGGACGTCGGCGGGGGCGTCGTGCTGCACCCACGGGGCTGGTGCGCGTGCGCCCGTCGGATCACCGTCTCGTCGACGACGACGGCCGTGCCCACCCGTCGCGCTTCGCGATCGGCCCGCACACCAACGTCCGCATCCCCGGGGCCTTCACCCGCCCGAACACCAACGCGCTGAGCTTCCGCGCCAACGACGCCGTCGCCCGTGCGGTGCTCGGCGCGTGACGGGCTGCGCCCATGTGCGTGGTTTTCGGGGTCGCGACCCCGAAAACCAGGCACATGCGCGTCAGCGGGTGAAGACGATCTTGCCGGCGGTCTCGCCGTCGGACATCGAGCGGAAGCCGGTGGCGGCCTCGGTCATCGGGAGCTCCTGGCCGACCTCCGGGGTGATGCCGGTGGTGGCGACGAAGTCGAGCAGGTCGCGCAGCTCGTCGAGGGTGCCCATCGTCGAGCCGACCAGGTTCTTCTGCAGGAAGAACATCTGGGCGAGCTCGGCGGGCGGCTGGTTGCCCGACGTGGCGCCCGAGCAGATGATCGTGCCGCCCGGGACCAGCGAGCGGATCGAGTGCTTCCAGGTGGCCTCGCCGACGGTCTCGAAGACGGCCTGGACCTTGCCGGGCAGCTTCGCGCCCGACTCGAAGACCTGGTGCGCGCCGACGCGCAGCGCCAGCTCGCGCTTCTCGTCGGTGCGCCCGGTGACCCACACCTGCATGCCGGCCGCCCGGCCGAGGGCGATCAGTGCCGTCGACACCCCGCCCGACGCGCCCTGCACGAGCATCGTCTGCCCGCCGCGCAGCCCCGACTTGGTGAACAGCATCCGGTAGGCCGTCAGCCACGCCGTGCCCATCACCGACCCGGCGACCGCCGACAGGCCCTCGGGACGGGGCACGGCGTTGCGCTTCGGCACCACGACGTAGTCGGCGAACGCGCCCTGGGCCCACTCGGTGAGCATCGTGCGCTTCGGGTCGAGGGTCTCGTCGCCCTTCCAGTCGGCGTCGCCGATGAGCGAGTGCAGGACCACGGGGGTGCCGTCGTCGAGCGTGCCGGCGCCGTCGCAGCCCAGGATCATCGGGAACTGCTCGGCCTTGATGCCGACGCCGCGCAGGGTCCACAGGTCGTGCATGTTGAGGCTCGCGGCCTCGACCTTCACCCGCACCCAGCCGTCGGGGACCTCCGGGTCGGGACGCTCGCCCACGACGAGCGAGGCGAGGGGATCGTCGGCGTTGGGCTCGGACGCGTAGACGGCGAACATGCCCGCAACCTATCGAGGTGCCGGGGGCGTCCGCATGCCCGCGTGACGGGCGGGTCGATCTAGTGGCGTGGCCGCAGCCGGGCGCCGGGCAGCGCGGGCGCGGGGAGGGTCGTCGACCACGCGGCGGGGAACGCACCGCCGAAGGCGCCGGTCGGGTCGGCGCGCTCGGCCTCCCACCGCGCGCGGAACGCGACGATCTCGTCGTGGTCGCGGCCCACGAAGTTCCACCACATGACGATCTCCTCGCCGAGCGGCTCGCCGCCGAGCAGCAGCACCCGCGCACCGTCGGCCCCGCCGTCGAGCGCGAGCGACGACGACCCGGGCGGGACGTAGGCCAGCCGTCCGCCCTCGACCGCCCGTCCGCCGAGCGAGGGCCGGCCGGAGTCGACGAGCACGGCGTGCTCGAAGCGCGCCTCGACCGGCACCCGCACCGTCCGCCCCGCCGGCAGGACGATCTCGGCGCCGACCAGCGGGGAGTGCACGGGCGCGGGGGAGGCCTCGCCGACCAGCGAGCCCAGCAGCACCCGCACCGTCGCGCCGTCGTGGTCGAGGGCGGGCGGCACGTGGTGGGCGAACGAGGGCGCCACCTCCCGGGCACGCTCGGGCAGCGCGATCCAGAGCTGGACGCCGTGCAGGGTCGTCGCGGCGGACTCCGGGTGCCGCGAGTGCTCCGAGTGCGCGATGCCGGCGCCCGCGGTCATGAGGTTGAGCTCGCCCGGGCGCACGACGGCGTGCGCGCCGGTGGTGTCGCGGTGCTCGATCTCGCCCTCGACCAGCCACGACACCGTCTGCAGCCCGGTGTGCGGGTGCCCGGGGACGGCCATCGTCGCCACCTCGGGCCCGTAGTGGTCGACGAAGCACCACGCGCCGACCAGCGAGCGCCGGCGCTGCGGCAGCGTCCGCCGCACCGTCATCGCGCGCGGGCCGCCCAGCGGCACCTCACGCGGCTCGAGCACCTCGCCCGCGGGCGCGGCCGGGTCCCCGCCGCACACGCTCTCGCGCGGCGCGGCCTCGACGTTGCTCATGCGTCCACCCGTGGCGGTCTCCTCGCACCGGGACAACCACCGCGACCGCCGGGACGGTCCCCGTGCTCGGTACGGTGAGCGCATGCTGCGCGCCGCCGCGACCTGGTGGGACGGGATCGAGCTGTTCCTGACCCAGTTGCCCTTCGCGGTGCAGGTCGTGCTCGTCGTCGGCGTGCTCGGGCCCGTCTGCTGGGCCGTCGCGTCGCTGATCGACACGGTGGTCGAGCGCTCGGTGGCCGCCCGCCTCGCGGCCGTCGAGCGCCGGCGGGGCGCCGTCGAGGAGCGCTCGTGGACCGGCGCTGGGCGCGCCTCTGGGTCACCGGCACCCTGCTCGCCCTGCTGGTGCTCGTGCTGGTGCTCAACCTGCGCTGAGCGGGTCGCTCGACGCCGAGCGAGCGCACCAGGCCTCGATCCCGGCCATCGCGGACCCGACGATCGGGGCCGGTGCCGCACTGCCCTGGATCGAGTCGCGGGCGATCGCGCCGAGGTCGGCGTCGGAGACCCCGAGGACCTCGCGGGCGAGCCGGTACTGGTCCGCGACGTCGGTGGCGAACACCAGGGTGTCGTCGGCGTTCAGGGAGCAGCGGAGCCCCGCGCGGCGCAGTGCGGCCAGCGGGTGCCGCTCGAGCGCGGCGACCACCCCGAGCGCGACGTTCGACGTGGGACAGACGTCGAGCCCGACGCCCCGATCGACCAGCTCCTGAACGAGGTCGGGATCCTCGGCGGCGCGGACGCCGTGCAGGATCCGGTCGGGTCGCAGGACAGCCAGCGTCTCGCGGATCGACGCGGGGCCGGCGATCTCCCCGGCGTGCGGCACGACCAGGAGCCCCGCGTCGCGGGCGATCGCGGCGGCGCGCTCGAACGGCCGGCACGAGCGGGTCTCGTCGCCGGCCAGCCCGAAGCCCACGACGCCGCGGCCGGCCCACGCGGCCGCGAGCCGGGCGACGGCGTCGGGGTCGCGGGCGTCGCGACCGCGGTCGGCGGCGACGACCACACCGGCCGCCCTGACGCGGGCCGCTGCGATCGCGTCGACGACGAGTTCCATCGTGGCGTCGTCCGAGCCCGTGATCCCGCGGTGGGCTCCCGACGGCGAGATGCTGAGCTCCGTCCAGATCGAGCCTGCCGCGGCGTCGTCCTCGACGAGCTCGACGACGACGCGGTGCAGGTCCTCGGGACGGCGCAGCAGGGGCTTGATCGATCGGTAGGCGGCGAGGAAGGCGTCCCAGGACGGGTACTGCGCCGCGAAGCGCGGCACCTCGGCCCCGGCGCGGTCGGCGAGCTCCGCGAGGGTCGACGGCCTGATCGACCCGGTGACGTGCACGTGCAGGTGGGCCTTCGGCAGCTCGCGGACCGGCCTTATCGCAACGCCTCGGGGATCCACGACGCCGGGCGCTTCTCGGCGAACGCCGCCATGCCCTCCTGGCCCTCGTCGGAGGCGAAGTGCTCGGCCGAGACCTGCAGCATGGCCTCGAAGTCGTCGCTCATGTGCTCGGTCGGGTTGCGCCGCAGCAGCGCCTTGGTCGCCGCGAGCGCGTGCGGGGCGCCGCGGGCGAGCAGGGCGGCGAAGCGGGTGACCTCGGCGTCGAGCCGGTCGGCGTCGACGGCGGCGTTGAGCAGGCCGACGGCCACGGCGCGGTCGGCGTCGAAGGTCTCGCCGGTGAGGAAGAGCTCGTGCGCGGCGCGGGGCAGCAGGCGCGGCAGCACCGTCACCGAGATGACCGCGGGCACCACCCCGATGCGGACCTCGGTGAACGCGAAGGTGGCCTCGCGCGCGGCGACGGCGATGTCGCAGGCGGCCACGAGGCCGACGCCGCCCGCCCGCGCCGGGCCGGCCAGCCGGGCGATGACCGGCTTCTCCGACTCCCAGACCGACTGGAGGATGCGGGGCACCTCGTTGACGCCCTGGTCGTCGGCGCCCTGCCCGCGCGACTCCCGCAGGTCCATCCCGGAGCAGAACACCGTCCCGGTGTGGGTCAGGACGACGACGCGCACGGCGTCGTCGGCGAGCGCCGTCTCGAGGTGGGCGAGCAGCTCGCGGCGCAGCCGGCGCGACAGCGCGTTGCGGTTGGGCGGCGAGTCGAGGGTGATGGTCGCGGTGCCGGCCTCGATCGCCAGGTGGACCAGTTCGTCGTCGGAGCTCACGGGCGCCGACGGTAGGACATGCGGGCCCCTACGGTGACACCGTGCGCCCCGTCGTCTCGCTGCTGACCCTCGGCGTCGCCGACGTCGCCGTCGCCCGCGCCTTCTACGGCGCCCTCGGCTGGCGGGAGTCGTCGCAGTCGACCGACGAGGTCGCGTTCTTCGCCGGCGTCGGGACCCACCTGGCCGTCTGGTCGCGGGCCGAGCTCGCCGCCGACTCCGGTGTCGACGACCCCGGCGGGTGGGGCGGGGTGGTCCCCGCGCACAACGCGGGTTCGCCCGAGGAGGTCGACGCGGTGCTGGCCGAGGCCGCCGCCGCGGGCGGCACGGTCGCGCGCGCGGGCGCCCCGACGCCCTGGGGTGGGTACTCGGGGATCTTCGCCGACCCCGACGGGCACCGCTGGGAGGTCGCGCACAACCCGTTCTGGCCGCTCGACGAGGCCGGCAGGCCGGTCCTGCCCGACTGACGAGGCGCGGGCGCGACGTCGCGGAGGTCGCAAAAGTTCCCGGGCATCACCCGATCAGGGGGTACGGAGCTATGGCGTGCCTCACGTCGACGGTTGTCGCAGGTCAACGATGGGCGCAGGTCGGACGATCCCGGAGTGACCGACGTCACCATCAACCTCGTGTTTGCCGACCGTGAGCCCGAATCGAGCGCTTTGACCCGCTGGTCACGGCCCTGCACGATCATCGCCATGCACACCCGCTGCCGCTTCTCCGTGCGGCGCCACGTCGACCTGCGTCTGCAGGCGAGTGCGCTGTGTGCCGGGTCGGTCGACTGACCGTCACGGTCGTCGCACCGACGCCCCCGTGAGCCCGGATCCCACCGTGCTCACGGCGCCCCTGCGCGCCAACCCCGTCCGGGCCTGACGGAGCACCCCACGGCCGCGGCGGCCACCGCCGCCGTGAGGTGCTCCCCGGGTCCGGGTCAGACGACCGCGACGGTCTCCCCACAGCAAGGTTCGCCCGTCGTGGACGTCGTGCTCCCCGTTCCCGACCCGAGAGGTTCCCGCACGTGTCCTCCTCCACGCCAGCGGCGCGCCGCGCCCGCCGACTGCGAACCGCCCTCGGCGGTCTCGTGATCGCCGGCGGCGCGCTGGTCGTTACCGCTGCCCCGGCGCTCGCCGCGCCCGCCGACACGACCGACAGCACGTCCGAGCAGGCCGACGCGGCGGGTGCGTCGCCGAAGGCCGACCAGGGCTACGGCTCCACCCGTCCCGAGTCGGCGGCCTCGCAGGAGGCGCTCGGCTGGAAGAACCAGGAGGGTGGTGGCGGGCCGAGCTGTGACCCGTCCGCCATCGACGGCCTGGCCCCGACCCCCGCCGACCAGGGCGCGCCCTACGGCGAGGAGAAGGGCGGCCCCGAGGTCGGCGGCGTGCCCCTGAAGGGCACGCTCGACTCGATCCTGCGCGCGCAGTCGATCCTGCCCGGCGCCGGAGCCGGGGACTACGCGTGAGCCCCACGCACGGCCCCGCCCCGGCCTCGCCGGTCGGCCGTCACACCGCGCTGCTCGCCCGGCTGTCGATGCGCCAGAAGTTCGGCGTCGTGGCGGCCGCGATCGCCGTCATCGCCGGGTTCGTCATCGTCCCGATGGCGCTGAACGCCGACGCGGCGATCGTTCCCCAGCGCCAGACGATCCAGGGCTCCGACGGCAAGCAGTACTGGGTCGAGAACCACGTCGACAAGGCGGCGCTCAAGCAGTCGCAGGAGGCCGCCGAGGGCACGGGCAAGCGGCCCGAGTACCTCATCGTGTGGGCGGGCGACGAGAACGCGGGCGACACCGCGGTGGGCCAGGTCAAGAACCTGCCCGGCTCGCTGGCGAACCCGCTGGACTCGGTGCGCAACGCCGTGCCCGGCCCCGACTTCCTCGCCGTCATCGACGCCACCAAGGGCTCGGAGACCTACGGCAAGGTCGTCAACACGGCCACGGTCGGCCCGCTCGTCGAGAACGAGCCGCACCACATGCAGTACGCCTGGCACAAGGGCAACAAGATCTTCGCCGGTGGCCTGTTCTCGGCGGCGACCTACGTCTTCGACGTGGAGAACCTGCCGACGGTGAAGCTCTCGGGCATCAGCCTGCCGACGCAGACCCTCTGCGGTCGGTGCCCGACGCGTTCTGGGTCAACAAGGACGGCACGGCGTACGGCACGTACATGGGCGGCCCGGTCGCTCCCGGGCCCTGCCGCTACACCAACGGCGAGGTCCGCTCGGGCAACGGCTTCGCGGGTTCGCCCGGCGAGATCGTCAAGTTCGACCAGACCGGCAAGAAGATCGCCGAGGCCCCGGCCGCGACGACCACGCCCGAGGACCCGCAGCAGTGCGCGAACCTGCCGCGGCTGTCGAAGCCGACGTGCGCGAACCCGCACGGCGTGCAGGTCCGCGAGGACCTCCAGACGATGGTCACCAGTGACTACGCCGAGCCGCGGAACATCATCCTCGACCCGGTCAAGGCGCCGTCGCCGAACCTGCGTCGCACCTCGATCCGCACCTGGGACATCTCCGACCCGACCCACCCCAAGGTCAAGTCGGTGAAGTTCCTGCCGATCGGCCCGCGGTCGAGCGCGAAGGACCCGCTGCACAACGAGAACCGTGCCGTCATGGAGGCCACGGTCACCAAGCAGCCGAAGAACAAGGGCGCGTTCACCATGTCGATGCAGGGTGGCGCGATCTTCTACACGCCCGACATGACGGCGAAGGACCCGGCAGTGGACCGAGGTCTACGACCTCGACGCGGCGGTCAAGAAGATCGACCCGAAGGCCGAGACCGGTTCCGGGCTCAACGGCGGCTGGCTCGAGGTGAGCCCGGACGACAAGACCCTCTACCACGCGGTGATGGGTCGTCAGCCCGGTGCGCTCGGAAAGGACGACCCCGGTACGGCCGGCGGCGTCATCGCCCTGGACATCCAGGACCTGCTGGCGCAGGGCACGAAGGTGAGCTGCTCGATCACGACCGACGCGCAGCGCACCAACCCGGGCGGCAACTGCCCCACCCTGAAGAGCGCGCTGCCGATCAACCCGGGTGAGACGGCGGGCGGCCCGCACTGGGGCGCCCTCGACACCCTGCACCTCGGTGACGACGGCTTCTACCGTGAGGGTGAGACCCCGTCGCGCCTGTCGACGGCGAACTACTTCGTCGGCCGCACGGGCCTCGACGGCGACCACCGCGTCTGCATGGTCGACATCGCGAAGAACGGCCAGATGTCGCTCGACACGACGTTCAAGGACGAGGTCACCGGCGAGCCCTGCGTCGACTTCAACCGGGCCAACTGGCCGCACGGCAAGTTCGGCAACGCGAAGCCGCACTCGCAGCTGTTCGTGACGGCCGATCGTGACATCAAGTAGCGCGACCCGCGTCGCGCCTCCGCGCACGAGCTCCACGACCCGCCCGGCTGCCCCCGGGCGGGTCGTGGGGGACGGCCCCTCCACCGATGGGGGGCCGTCCCGGCGCCGGAGCCGCGAGCGGGCCGAACCGCTGCTGACCTGGGGCGCGCTCGTCGTCTCCACGGTCGTGGGGCTGCTGCTGCTCGGCGTCTCCTCCGGAGGCGTCGACCCCTCGGACCCCTCGGACCCCGCGGGCACCACCGCGAGCGCCGCGGTGCTGTCCTTCGTCAGTCCCGAGTCGGGGCCGGCGTCGGTGCTGGCGCGCGTGGTGCTGTTCGTGGCCACGGCGGTCGTCGCGGGCTCGGGCTCGCCCGGGCGCTGGTCGGCGTCCGTCCCGCGGGCACCGCGTCGCGGCAGGTCGCCCGGATCGCGGGTGCGGCGGCCGCCCTGGCCGCCGTCGCCGGCGGCCTGCTGGGTGACGCCTCCTGGCCCTGGGCCCTGGCCCACCTCGGGCTCGTCGTCGCGGTGGTGGCGCTGCTGCCGCGCGCCGGGAGCGCGGGTCCCGTCGCGGTCGTGCTCGCCGCCGTCCTCGCCGCGGAGACCGCGGCCGGACGGCACGGGCCGGCCCTGCCGCTGGAGCTGCTCGCCTCGATCGGCACCACGGTCGCGGTCGGCGTCGCCGTCGCGGTCGTCACCGAGTCGGGGTCGTTGCTCGGCGGGCAGGACGAGGAGGGGCGGCTCGACCGCGTCGCCCGTCGCCGGGTCGCGGTGACCGGCGTCCTCGCGCTGGCGCCGCGGCCGGGCTCGCGGGTGTCGTGGCGATCGGCGTCGAGGGTCCGTGGACGTCGTACGACCTGTTCACGAGCCCGGGCGGGCTCGCCGTCCTGGCCCGGACGGCGCTGCCGCTGCTCGCCGTCCTCGCGCTCGCGCCCGGCCTGCGGGCCCCGGACCCGCGCGCGCTGCCGGCCGGGGTCGCCGTGCACCGGCGGCGCGAACGCGCTCGGTGGGCCGCGATCGGGCTCACGGGGGCCGTCGCCGCGGCGGCGGTCGTCGGGGCCCTGCCCGCGTCGCCCGACGCGCCGGTGGCGGGGAAGGCGCTGCTGCGTCCCGTCCAGCTCGGGCTCGAGCGGATGGCGCTCCTGGTGGCGCCGTCGCCGGGCGGCCCGACCCTGATGCGGATCTCGCCGTCGCGCGACGGCGGGGAGGGCGGAGCGGCGTCCGCGCACGCCGACCACCGACGCCGGCTCCCGCGCCGGCGGGGTACTCGGTGCGGGTGGGGGAGGGCCGGTCGGTGCCGTTCACGCCCCGCGCCGGTGCCCCCGGGGCGTGGGCGCTGGCCGACGTGCCCGCGGGGACGACCTCGGTCACCGTGACGGGTCCGGGCGGCGCCGCGGACGTGCCGGTGGAGACCGGGACCGGCACGCCGGTCACCGCGGCGCTCACGGGACCCGACGGGCCCGAGTGCGCCGACGCGCTGCTCGGTGACCTGGTCGGCGGCGGTCGCGGCGAGGTCGCGGGATGCCCCGCCACGGCGCTCGAGGAGGCCGACGGGCGGGCCCTCGAGGTGCTCGTCGCCGACCTGCACGGTCGCGGTCTGCGCTCGCTCTACCGCGTGGGCGACGACTCGGCCCGCTCGCGGGCGGCGCAGGGTGTCGTCCGTGCCGCCGCCGCGCGGGTCGGTCTCACCGTCGCGTCGACCCCGCGTCCCGACGACGGCCTGCTCGTGCTCTCGGGCTGGGAGCGGGCGTGGTCGACGCTGACCGACGCCACCGCGCGGGCCACGCAGACCCCGACGTTCACGGGCGGGCAGTTCCTCGCCCCGTGGCTGGTCACGCCGGGTGTCCTCGCGGCCGGGTCGTCGACGATGTTCCCGCTGGGCTTCGTCCCGCAGGAGTCGGTGCCCCGCGGGTACGCGGCCACCCTGACCACGGTGTTCGCCGACGCCGCCCCGTCGGCGGCGGGTACCTGGCCTGGGCCCGGGCCCAGGCGATCCCGGCGGGCGACGTCCGCCTCTACGGGGCCGCCGCGATGGACATCATGCCGGGGATGCCCGGCATGAACCACGGCGACCGCGCCGGGGCGTGGCTGCCCGGCGGCTCGATCGTCCCGCTCAGCGGACCCCTCACCTGAGAACCGGAGGAGGCACCATGACCACCGTTCCCGACGCCCCGCCGCGGAGCGTCCAGACCTGGCCGCAGCGGCTCGCGGCCGTCACCGGCGACGCTCCGACCGGACCGACCGGACCGACCGGACCCACCGTCGCGCCGCCGGCCAACAAGCCGGTCGTCGCGATCGGCATCGTGATCTCGGCGGCGCTGCTCGCCGCGGTCTGGGCCGTCGCCGGCGGGCGCATGGCCGGCGTGCTCGGCCCGGGCCTCGCCCTGGGCTTCACGCTGTTCCACTCCCGCTTCGGCTTCACCGGAGCCTGGCGTCAGCTCGTCGGCGTGGGTCAGCCGGCCGCGCTGCGGGCGCACATGCTGATGCTGGCCACCGCGGCGATCCTGTTCGCGATCATCCTGCCGTTCGGGCTGTCGCTGACGGGCACGGCGAAGCCGATGCTCGGCCCGGTCGGGATCCCGCTGTTCGTCGGCGCGTTCCTGTTCGGGGTCGGGATGCAGCTCGGCGGCTCGTGCGCGTCCGGCACGCTGTTCGCGGTCGGCTCCGGGCAGACCGCGATCCTCTACACGCTGCTCGGCTGGATCCTCGGGTCGCTGCTCTCGATCGCGACGTTCACGTTCTGGACGAGGACGGTGCCGCAGGGGCCGACCGTGAACCTCGCGGCGCTGCTCGGCTACCCGGGCGCCCTGGCCCTCTCGCTCGCGGTGATGGCGGGGATCGTGGCGCTGACCTTCGTCGTCGCGAAGCGGCGCAACCCGCCGCCGGTCGACCGTCCGGCGTCCGACCGCGGCGCGTGGCGGGTGCTGCGCGGATCGTGGCCGCTGTGGGTCGGCGCGCTGGTCCTGGGCCTGCTCAACGCCGCGGTGCTCGTCGTGTCCGGGGCGGGCTGGGGCGTCACCTCCGCGTTCGGCCTGTGGGGATCGAAGATCCTCGGAGCGTTCGGCGCCGACCCCGCCTCGTGGGCCTACTGGCAGGTCCCGGCCAACGCCCGGTCCCTCGCCGGCTCCGTGCTCGCCGACCGGATCTCGGTGCTCGACTTCGGGATCATGGCCGGCGCGCTCGTCGCCTCGGCGCTCGGCGGCGCGTTCGTCCTGCACCGCGGCGTGCCCGCCAAGACCGTGGCCGCGGGGATCCTCGGCGGGATCCTCATGGGCTACGGCGCCCGTCTCGCCGGCGGCTGCAACATCGGTGCCTACTTCTCGGGCATCGCGTCCTTCAGCCTCCACGGCTGGGTCTTCGGCCTGCTCGCCATCGTCGGCACCGTCGCGGGTCTCGCCCTGCGCCCCCTGTTCGGCCTCGCCAACCCGAAGCCTTCCGACTCTCGTTGCTGACGCATGTGAGCGCTGTTCCCCCTTATAGCGGGGACCAGCGCTCACATGCTCCGAAGGAGCACACACTCATGAGCCTCATCGCCCGTCTCGCCGCCGCCGGTCTCGGCGCCGGCATCCTGTTCGCCGGCGCCGGTTCGGCGCTCGCCGCGCCGGCCGAGGACACCGCCGACGCGACGTCGACCGACTCGTCCTCGAGCGACTCGACCGCCGCCACCGACTCGACCGCCGCCACCGACTCGACCACCGACTCCACCGCCGGCCCGACCGCCGACGCGGGCCCGGCCGGCAACCCGGCGGTCGGCCCCGCGCCGACGTACGTGCTCGAGGGCGTCGGCGTGCCGTTCGCCGACCCGTCGCTCGGCGTCCCGAAGGTCCTCGAGGCCGGGATCCTGCCGTTCGGCCTGCTCGCCGACGCCGCAGGCCAGGGTGGGTCGACGGCCTCGCCCCAGGGCGCCCAGCACGGCCCCGGCTCGACCGAGGCCTGAGCGGCCGGGGTGTCGGACCGGTGACGCCGTCGATCCCCCCGACGACGGTGCCGTCCGCGGGGGGACGGCACCGCGCGGGGACGACGGCGGCACTGGTCGGCCGCCCCGGGGACACGATCCCCGGGGCGGTCCTCCTCCTCGCCGTCGGGATTACGGCCGCGTGCCTGCGCTCGCCCGTGACCGCCGTCGGCGCCGAGCTCGCCGCGCTGCGGACGGCGCTCGGGCTCGGTCCCTCGTCGTGGGGACGCTGACCGCGCTCCCGCTCGTCGTCTTCGCGGTCGCGGGGTCGCCGCGCCCGCGCTGCGCCGCCGGCTCGGCGCCCGGACGGCCGTGCTCGGCGGGCTGGGCGTGATCGCGGCCGGGCTGGTCGTGCGTGCCCTGGTCGCCGACGTGGCGGGCCTGCTCGCCGCGACGGTCGTCGTGCTCGCCGCGGTCGGCGTCGTCAACGTCGTGCTCCCGCCCGCGACGGCCGGGCGCTCGCCGTGGGCCACCGGGGTGTTCTCGCTCGGCGTGCTCTGCGGGATCGCCGCGCCCGCCGCGCTCGCCGTCCCGATCGGCGCCGCGACGGGCCTCGGCTGGCGCGCCGGGATCGGCGTGTGGGCCGCGGTCGCGGTGGTCGCGCTCGCCGTGTGGGGTGCGACGTACCGCGTGCTCCCGCGCCGCGACGGGCGCGCCGTGCACGACCGGCCGACCGTCCCGTTCGACCGGCGCCCCGAGCGCCGCCCGGTGGCCCTCACCGTCTTCTTCGCCGCCCAGAGCCTGGGCGCCTTCGCCGTCATGGGCTACCTGCCCCAGATCTACCGCGACGCGGGCCTCGACTCGGCGACGGCGTCCGTGCTGCTCGCGACCACCGTGGTCCTGGCCCTGCCCGCGGCGCTGCTGCTGCCCGGCGCCGTCCGCCGCGGCGGGACCTCGACCGCCCGGGCGCTCGTGGTGGCCGTCGGCGCCGCGCAGGTGGGAGGGCTCGTCGGGCTGCTGCTCGCCCCGGTCGTCGGCGCGTGGGTGTGGGCGCTGCTGCTCACCGCCGCGCACTGCGGGTTCCCGCTCGCCATGGCGCTGCTGGCGCGCCGCCCCACCCGCGACCGCACCCGTCTCTCGGCGGTCGTCCAGAGCGGCGGCTACGCCCTCGGCGCCGCCGGGCCCCTCGCGCTCGGCCCGCTGCACGAGGCCACCGGCACCTGGTCGGCCGCGCTCGCCGTCCTGGCCGCCGTCGCCGTCGTCCAGCTCGTCGCGGGACTCCGCGCCGCCCGGGTCGACACCACGGCCCACTCCACGTCCCCACCCGCCATCCCCGCAGGACCAGCCCCCGCCGTTCCACCCCACCCCGAGGACGCTCCCGTGACCGAGACCATCCACGCCCCCGCCCGCCCCACGTCGTCGGGCGCCGCGCTCCCGCGCGTGCACGACACCGCCGTCCCGGCGCTGCTGCCCGACGGCCGGGCGGTCGCGGTCGCCCAGCTCAACAACGCCGCGACGACCCCGCCGCTGCAGGCCACGCTCGACGCCGTGACGGCGATGCTCGGTGAGTACGGCGCGCTGCACCGCGGCGCCGGGCCCCGCGCCCACGCGACCGTCGAGGCCGTCGAGGCGGCCCTGGACCACCTGCGTCGCTTCCTCGGCCAGCCGACGACAACGCCCTGCTGTTCACCACCAACACCAGCGCCGCGATCAACCAGCTCGCGCGCCTGCTCGACCCCGGCCCGACCAGGTCGTCGTGACCTCGGAGATCGAGCACACCAGCAACAACCTGCCCTGGCACCACCAGACGCGCGCGCAGGTCGTCGAGGTCCGCGCCGACGACTCCGGTGCGCTCGACCTCACCCACCTCGCCGAGGTCCTCGACGCCCACCGCGGGCGGTCGCCCTCGTCGCCGTCACCGGCGCCTCGAACCTCACCGGGCACCGTCCCGACCTGCGCACGCTCGCGAGCCTCGCCCACGACGCCGGCGCGCGGCTGTTCGTCGACGCCGCCCAGCTCGCGCCGCACCGCGGGATCGACATGGCCGCCGACGGCGTCGACGCCCTCGCCCTGTCGGCGCACAAGATCTACGCGCCGTTCGGGCTCGGCGTGCTCTCGCTGCCGCGGACCCTGCTCGACCGCACGCCCGTCGACCCCGGCGGCGGCTCGATCGACATGTTGGCCGCCGACGGACACGTGCTCTGGGCCCCGTCCGCCGAGCGGCACCAGACCGGCACCTGGAACGCCACCGGCATCGTCGCGCTGGGGGCGTCGTGCGCGGCGATCGGCGACGCCGGCTGGGCCGCGGTCGAGGCGCACGAGCGCGCGCTGACCGGCTACCTCGTCGAGCGTCTCGCCGCGGTCCCCGGCGTGCGCATGCCGGTCGCGCCGCAGCGCTACGCCCACGAGGACCGCATCGGCGCCGTGCCGTTCCGCGTCGACGGCCTGCACCACGCCCTGGTCGCGTCGGCGCTCGAGGTGGAGCACGGCATCGAGGTCCGGGCCGGGACGATCTGCAACCACCGGCTCGTGCGCCGCTGGGTCGGCGCCGACGACGCCGAGCAGGCGCGCGTCGAGGCCCTGATCGCCGCGGGCGACCGGCTCGCGAGCTACGGCGTGGTCCGGGCGAGCCTCGGGCTGCAGAACACCCCCGACGACGTCGACCGGCTCATCGAGGGACTCACGGCCCTCGCGACCGAGGGCCCGCGCGAGCGCCTGACGAGCCGATGCCCGCCGAGGAGGCGTTCCGCCCCGTGCGCTGACGCCTCGTGAGTACTTTCCGGGGCTCGTCGCCACGGGCCAGTACTCACGAGCGCGAAGCGCACGCCGGGCATAGCCGGGCGCCATCCCGCCCGTCGTTGTCACCGACGACAGCGCCCGTTGCCCTCCCAGGAGCACCGCATGCCGACCCCCGACGTCCCGCTGGAGAAGCTCGGCTTCCTCACCCTCGGCCTGTTCGACGGCGACGACCCCGGCCCGGGGATGGAGAGCACGCTCGAGGTGATCGAGCTCGGTGAGCGCCTGGGCTTCGACAGCGCCTACCTGCGCCACCGCCACTTCCAGACCGGCATCTCGTCGCCGATCGCGATCATGGCGGCCGCGTCGCAGCGGACCTCGCGCATCGCGATGGGCACCGCCGTGACGCCGCTGGGCTGGGAGAACCCGCTGCGGATGGCCGAGGACCTCGCGACCGTGGACATCCTCTCCGGCGGTCGCCTGCAGCCCGGCTTCTCGGTCGGCCCGCCGATCCACTGGGACGACGTCAAGGGTGCGCTCTACCCCGACACCGCCGACGTCGAGGACCTCACCTACGAGCGCGTGTCGCGGCTGCTGCGCATGATCGGCGGCGAGGCCGTCAGCACATTCTCGGGCACCGCGGGCTTCGAGGAGTTCTCCGCCCGGGTCGAGCCGCACTCCCCGGGACTGCGCGACCGCATCTGGTACGGCGCGGGCAGCCCCCGCTCGACGCAGTGGGCCGCCGAGCAGGGGCTGAACCTGCTGACCAGCAACATCCTCAAGCCCGACGAGAGCGACCTCGAGCGCGACGGCCGGTGGGACTTCGCCGCGATCCAGCAGCGCCAGATCGCGCTGTTCAAGGCCCACCACCCCCTCGGCGCCGGCGCCCGGGTCTCGCAGGGCCTCGTCGTGATCCCCACCGACACCGCGACCGCCGACCAGAAGGCCCGGTACGAGGCCTTCGTCGAGAAGCGCACCCCGCGGACGGCGGCTCCGGCGGAGGCACCGGCGTCGGGTGCGCTCGCCGCGCCCGACGTCCTCGGGACGTCGGAGGAGATCGCCGAGAAGCTCTACGCCGACGCGGCGTTCCGCGAGGTCCGCGAGGTCGTGTTCGCGCTGCCGTTCACCTTCGAGCACGCCGACTACGTGCAGATCCTCACCGACATGGCCGAGAAGCTCGGGCCCGCGCTGGGTGGAAGCCGGCCGCGTGAGTGGGCTGCGCCCCTGTGGTTCCGGGGCTATAGCCCCACACACATGAGCCGCAGGCTCACAGCAGGCGGGTGGGCGTCGAGGTCGGCACGACGATCATCGCGTCGAAGGCCGCGGCGACGTCGACGGCGTAGGGCCCCGCCGGTCCGCCGACGCTCGTCGGGCCGTCGGCGAGGCCCCGCAGGTCGACGACCACGCCGTCGCTCCCCGCGTCGACGAGCCGCCGACGCTGCCCGGTCCGGGCTCGGGCAGCGGGGCGGTGGCGACGCCGATGCCGTGGCGCAGTGCGGGGTCGAGGGCGGAGCGGTGGTCGTGCCGGCGCGCGCGGTGAGGCCGACGACGCGGTAGTGGTCGCCGAGTCCGGCGGCCAGACGCATACCGGCCGTGTCCAGCGCGGCCCCCGGCATGATCGGCAGTGGCCGGCGCTGGAGGTGCCCGTTGTGGGCGAGGACGACGACGCGAGCGTCGGCGCCGTGCCGGTCGAGCAGCAGGCGCACCGTGTCGGCCATGTAGACGTCGCGCGAGGAGACGGTGCGCGGCACGCCGGGGTCGCCGTCGCGCATGAGCGCGTCGAACTCGCGCAGCTGCTCGTCGAGGCGCACCGCGCCGAGGGCGGCGTGGCGCACGTCGGGCGCGGCGCCGATCGCGTCGAGCCGCAGCAGCAGCCGGGCCCGTGCGGACGTCGCGGTGTCACGCGCGGCCGGGTCGACCTCGCCGTACCGCGCGATCGCGCGGCCGCTGTTGGGTGCCGCGTCGGCCCGGGTGGCCTCCTCGGCGCGGTCGAGGAGCGCGCCCACGGCGCCGCCCTGCCGGTCGCGGAGGTCGCGCTGGGGGGCCGCCGGGTCGCCGCCCGACCCGGACACGTCGATCCCCGAGAAGTGCACGCCGCTCCCGCGCAGGGCGGTCAGCAGCTCGCGGGTCTCGGCGGCGTCGCCGGCGCGGAACGTGAACCCGTCGTCGGCCGGAAACCGTCGCGCTCCCCGCGCAGCCAGGCATCGACCAGGTGCCCCTCGACGAACCCGCTCTCCATCGCGAGCACGGAGAAGCCCAGCTCGCCGACGAGGAACCGGACGAGCCGCTCCCGCACGGCGCCGAACTCGGCGACGAAGTGGTTCTGCTCGCCGAGGCCGACGACCCGGGCGTCGCCGACGACCGCCGCGACGGCGTCCTCGTCGAGCGGGCGGATCCGGCCGTGCAGCGTGCTCATGCTGGTCAGGATGACGGGCCTGCGGCCCATGTGCGTGATTTTCGGGGCTATCACCCCCAGGATCGCGCACAGGGGCCGCAGGCCCGCATGCGCGGCGGCGCCGCACCTACTGTGTCGCCCGAACTTCTCCTACGATCTGTCGTAGGAGAGGGGGCGACGTGCACGAGGACGTCCTGGAGACGCTGGAGTCGACCGGAGCGCGCTGCGAGGTGCTCGCGGAGGGCGTCGACGAGCGCGGGCCGTGGATCCGGTTCCGGCACACCGCGTGGGCCAAGGGCGCGACGGCGGGTCCGCACTGGCACCCGGTGCTCGCGGAGCGGTTCACCGTCGTCGCCGGGGCCCTGCGGATCACGCTCGACGGCGACCGCCGCACCCTGGGCGCGGGGGACACGGTCGACGTGCCGGCCCGCACGGTGCACGCGTTCACCCAGCTGGTGCCGGCGGGAGGGCAGGTCGTCGTCGAGCACGAGGTCCGCCCGCCGGGCGCGCACCGGGCGATGTTCCAGGTCCTGCACGCCCTCGAGGTCACCGGCCGGCTGACCCGCGGCGGCCTGCCCCGCAACCCGCTCGCGCTCGGCCTGCTGTGGGGCCTGCAGGACGGCTACGTCGCGGGTATCCCGACGGGGCTGCAACGGCTGTTGTTCGGCGGGCTCGACCGCCTCGCCCGCGCCGTCGGCTTCGACCGCCGGCTCGCCGTCGCGGCCGGCCGCGACCCCGACGCCTGGGCGGTACGGGCCTGTGGCCCACGTGCGTGATCTCGAAGGCCATAGCGCCCAACATCACGCACACGGGCCGCAGGCCCGCATTGCGCCACACCGACCGGACGTGTGGGGTGGAGTGGTGCTCCTGCTGGTGACCCGTGCGCACATCGATCTGTGCCGCACCGCCACCGCGCTGTGTCGACGCTGATCGAGCAGTCCCGCCCGATCCGTCCGACCAGCCCTTCGACCGCCCGGAGCACCGCCGCATGCCTCGCCGCATCCGCTTCAACGCCTTCGACATGAACTGCGTCGCCCACCAGTCGCCCGGACTGTGGCGGCACCCCGACGACCGGTCGGCCGACTACAGGGACATCCGGTACTGGACCGGGCTGGCCCGGCTGCTCGAGCGCGGGGTCTTCGACGGCGTGTTCATCGCCGACGTCCTCGGCACCTACGACGTCTACGGCGGCACCGACACCGCCGCGATCCGCCAGGCCGCCCAGATCCCGGTGAACGACCCGATGATGCTGGTCTCCGCGATGGCCGCGGTCACCGAGCACCTCGGGTTCGGCGTCACCGTCGCGACCGGGTTCGAGCACCCGTACCCCTTCGCCCGCCGCGTCTCGACCCTCGACCACCTGACCGACGGGCGCTTCGGCTGGAACGTCGTCACCGGCTACCTGCCCGCGGCGGCGCGCGATGGGCGACGACGACCAGATGCCCCACGACCGGCGCTACGACCACGCCGACGAGTACCTGGAGGTGCTCTACCAGCTGTGGGAGGGCTCCTGGGAGGACGACGCGGTGGTGCGCGACGCCGAGCGTGGCGTGTTCACCGACCCCGACAAGGTCCACGACGTCCACCACCACGGCCGGTTCTACGACGTCACCGGCGTGCACCTCTCCGAACCGTCGCCGCAGCGCACCCCGGTGATGTACCAGGCGGGAGCGTCGCCGCGCGGGCAGCGCTTCGCCGTCGAGAACGCCGAGGCGATCTTCACCGGCGCGCCGACGAAGGAGGTCCTCGCCCGGACCGTCGCCGACATCCGCAAAGGCCTCGCCGACGCCGGGCGCGACCCGTACTCCGCGCGGATCTACACGATGCTCACGGTGATCACCGACGAGACCGGTGACGCCGCCCGGGCCAAGCACGAGCGGCTCGCGTCGTACTCGAGCGACGAGGGATCGCTGGTGTTCATGTCGGGGTGGATGGGCGTCGACCTGTCCCGCTACGACCTCGACGACCCGATCGGCGAGGTCGAGTCGAACGCGATCCGGTCGGCGGTGGCGGCGTTCCAGCAGGCCGACCCGAGCGGCAAGGCGTGGACGGTGCGCGACATCGCGCGCTGGGGCGGCATCGGCGGGATGGGCCCGCGGGTGGTCGGCTCGCCCGCCGAGGTCGCCGACGAGCTGCAGAGCTGGGTCGACGAGACCGATGTCGACGGGTTCAACCTGCCCTACGCGGTGACGCCCGGGACCTTCGAGGACGTGGTGACCCACCTCGTGCCCGAGCTCCAGCGCCGCGGCGTGTACCCGGACGCCTACGAGCCGGGGACGCTGTGGCACAAGCTGTTCGGCGAGGGCGACCGCCTGCCGCCCGAGCACCGCGGGGCACGAAGCTCATGTGTTCGGTTTCGGGGGCTGGGCGACCGCCATGAGCCGCAGGCTCACAGCACCGTGAGCAGCCGCGGGCCGTCCCAGGTCGACCCGACGAGGATGCGGCGCAGGCTGAGCAGCGGGCGGGTCGGGTCGACGGGCTTCTCGCCCAGCTGGAACGCCGTGACGTAGCCGGCGGCGTCGAGGTGGGCGAAGTCCTGCGGGCCGAAGGCGCCGTAGGGGTAGGCGAAGTGGCGCACCGGTCGGCCGATCAGGGCCTCGAGCTCGCGGCGGGGCTTGACGAGCTGGGTCTCCCGGTCGGATCCGGTGTAGCGGTCGGCGCGGTGGTGGTCGTAGGTGTGCGCGGCGACGGTGTGCCCGTGCGCCGGCAGCCGACGGACGTCGTCGCGGCTCATCCAGCGCGGCTTGCCGAGTGGCACCGTCATGACGAAGAACGTCGCGACCATCCTCCGGGCGTCGAGCTCGGGGACGCCGACGGTGATCTGGCTGCCCTGCGAGTCGTCGAGGGTGAGCAGGACCGGTCGGGGCGGCAGCGCAGCGCCCGTCGTCAGGTGGGCGAGGTAGTCGTCGGGGCCGATCGTGGTGAAGCCGCCGCGGACCAGGGCGTCGAGCTGCGCGGGGAACGACGCCGGAGGGCAGATCAACGACGCGCGGGCGTACGCCGAGTCGTCGGGGCGCCAGTCGCGCAGCTGGTGCCAGCACAGCACCGGGACCGTCGCGCGGGCGAGCACGTCGCGGGCGGGGGCGTGGAGGTCGACCGCCGGCGGGGCGGGCGCCGGGGGAGCGGCGGGGGTCGGCGGCGCGCCGGAGCCGCACGCGGCCAGGAGGCCGGCGCCCGCGACGGCGCCGGTGGCGGCGAGGAGGGAACGCCGGTCGAGGCTCACGCCGGTCGGGCTTCGCCCCTGTGCGCGATCCTCGGGGTCATAGCCCCGAAAATCACGCACGTGGGCGCAGCCCGAACCCGTCGTAGCCGCCCGCCTCGACCTTCTCGAGGACGCGCCGGTAGCCGCGCACGCCGCCGACGTAGGGCATGAACACCCGCGGCTTGCCGGGGACCTCGGCGCCCATGTAGTACGACGCGGCCCGCGGGTAGAGCGTCCGGGCGGCGCGGTCGTTGACGTGGGCGACCCAGTCGGCCTCGGCCTGCTCGTCCGCCTCGACCTCGTCGGCGCCGTGGCTGTGGGCGTGGTCCAGCAGGTCGGCGATCCAGTCGACGTGCTGCTCGATCGACACCGGCATGTTCGACAGCACCGACGGGCTGCCCGGCCCGGCGATGACGAACAGGTTGGGGAACCCGGCGACCCCCACCCCGAGGTAGGTGCGGGGCCCGGCGTTCCAGTGCTCGCGCAGCGTCCGCCCGCCGCGACCGACGATCTCGGGCTTCAGCAGGGCGCCGGTCATCGCGTCGAAGCCGGTCGCGAAGACGATCGTGTCGAGCTCGATCTCGCCGGCGCTCGTCGCGATCCCGCGCTCGGTGATCCGCTCGAGCGGGGTCTCGCGCATGTCGACGAGGTCGACGTTGCCGCGGTTGAACGTCTCGAAGTAGCCCGAGTCGACCGGCGGGCGCTTCGCCCCGAACGGGTAGCCGCGGGGCGTGAGGCGCTCCGCGGTCGCGGGATCGTCGACCTTCTGCGCGATCTTGTCCCGGATGAAGTCGGCCGCCGTGTCGTTCGCGTGCTCGTCGAGCATGAGGTCGTAGTAGGCGAGCAGGAAGCCGAAGCCCGCCGTCCGCCACTGCTCCTCGTAGAGCGCGCGCCGCTCGTCGGGCGACACCTCGACCGCCGACTGCTTGTTCGGCGTGAACCCCAGCCCGCTCGGAGACCACCGTGCGCGCTCGCGCCGCTGCGCGTAGGTCGCCTTCACCTCCGCGTCGCGCTCGTCGGAGAGCGGGGCGTTGTTGGCCGGGATCGAGAAGTTCGGGGTGCGCTGGAAGACCGTGAGCCGCGCGACCTGCGGCGCGAGGACCGGGACGAGCTGGGTGCCCGACGAGCCCGTCCCGATCACGCCCACCCGTCGGCCGGTGAAGTCGACCGGCTCGTGCGGCCACGCGCCGGTGTGCAGGACCTCGCCGCGGAACCCGTCCTGGCCCTCGAGCTCGGGCTGCTTGGTCACCGACAGCTGGCCGGTGGCCATGACGAGGTAGCGGGCGCTCCAGGTGCCCGCGCTCGCGCCCTCGGTGGTGACGGTCCAGCGGTGCGCGTCCTCGTCGTACTCCGCGCGCGTCATGCGGCGCTCGAGGTGGATGTCGCGGCGCAGGTCGAAGCGGTCGGCGACGTGCTCGACGTAGCGCAGGATCTCGGGCTGCGTGGCGTAGCGCTCGCTCCAGCGCCACTCCTGCTCGAGCTCGGGGGAGAACGACAGCGAGTAGTCGTAGCTCTCGACGTCGCAGCGCGCGCCGGGGTAGCGGTTGACGTACCAGACCCCGCCGAGCCCCTCGTTCGCCTCGACGACCGCGACGTCCAGGCCGCGCTCGCGGAAGGTGTGCAGGCTCCGGAGCCCGGCGAAGCCGGCGCCCACCACGAGCACGTCGGTCTGGCGCATGGCGCGAGCGTAGGAGCGGGCGCCGCCGACCGTCAACGTGCGTGTTGACGACGGGGCTACGGTGCGGGTGGGATGTCAGCGGGGTGCCACCGCTGACGCTCGACGTCCGTATCGGTACTCCGATCACCGCCCGAGCGAGCAGGAGGACGACGTGGACGACGCGGTGGCCATCCATCCGACGGGCGCGCTGATGCGGCGCTTCGTCGTCGACTGGCTCGACCGCGCCGACCCGGCCGTGCCGCCGGCGATCATGGCGCCCGGGTACACGATCACGATCGCCGGCGTCACCATGACCGGCCGCGACGCCTACCTCGACGCCACCACCGGCCAGCTCGCCCGTTTCCCCGGGCTCACCGTCACCGTGCACGACGCGATCTACACCCCCGACGGGCGGGCCGCGATGCGGTTCACCGAGCACGGCGCGTCGACGCGGGGCGGGTCGGCGGCGTGGCGGGGGATCGGGCTCTTCCGCGCCGAGGACGGCGTGCTGGTCCACAACGCGACCGAGGAGGACTACCTCGGGCGGCGGCGCCAGCTGCAGGCCGGCGCCCCCGACCCCGTCGACCCGCCGATGGTCGCGCCGTGGACCGAGCCGCTCGCCCCGTCCGACCCCGACGCCGAGGCGGCGGTGCGCACCTGGCTCGAGGCGGGCGCCCGCCCGGGCGCCGGCGTCGTCGCCGACGACGGCCGCGGCGACGCGGCCCTGGGCGACGTCGCCGCCGTGGAGGTCACCGCCCTCTTCTCGGCCGGGCGCCGCGTCGCGGTGCACGCGATGCTGCGCGGCCGCTACGCCGGCGGCCTGTCCGACGTCGACGCGCCGCCCGGCGCCGAGGTCGCGACCGCGCTCGCCGGCCTGCTGACCGTGGCCGACGACGGGTCGGTGGCGGGCCACGTCGTCCGCGACCGGCTCGGCCTGCACCGGGTGCTCTCGTGACGCGCGAGCCCGCACCGGAGGCCGTCGACCTGCTGCGCCGCCTCGCCGAGCTCGGCATGCGTCCGTACGCCGAGATCGGGGTGCTCGGCGCCCGGCACGCCGTCGACGCCTCGCGCTGGATGCAGGGCGCGAGGCCCGACGGCGTCGCGACCCGCGACGTCCTCGCCGACGGCGCCGACGGCCGCCTCCCGGTGCGCGTCTACCGGCCCGAGCGGCGGCGCGGCTCCACGCTCGTGGTCTGGTTCCACGGCGGCGGCAGGGTGGCCGGCAGCATCCTGTACGCCGACCGGATGTGTCGCGCGATCGCCCGCGCGAGCGGTGCCGTCGTCGCGTCGGTGGAGTACCGCCGGCCTCCCGAGACGCCGTTCCCCGGCCCGCTCGACGACGCCGAGGCCGCCACGACCTGGCTCGCCGACCACACCGCCGAGCTGGACGCCGACGCCGACGCCGACGCCGACACCGATGCCGGTGCCGCCCGCCTCGACGTCGCCGGCGACCGCGCCGGGGGCAACCTGGCCGCGGCGGTCGCGCGGCGCCTGCGCGACCGCGTCGCCCACCAGCTGCTCGTCTACCCGGGCCTCGCGCCCCCCGACCCCCAGCGCTACCCGTCGCAGGTCGCGAACGCCGAGGGCTACCTGCTCACGCAGGCCGACATGGCCTGGTACTGGGAGCACGACCGCTCGCGCGCGCCCGCGACACCCGACGCCGCGCCGCTGCTGGCCGACGACCTCACCGGGCTCCCCGCCGCGTCGATCGCCGTGGCCGGGTTCGACCCGCTGCACGACGAGGGAGTCGCGTACGCGGGGCGCCTGCGGGACGCCGGGGTCGAGGTGGCGCTGCGCGACTGGCCCGACATGATCCACGGCTTCCTCGGGATGGCCGGCGAGCTGCCGCAGGCCGCGGAGCTGTTCGCGTGGATCGCCGACGAGCTGGGGAGGACGGCATGAGCACGGCCGGGGACGTCGCCGCGGCACGGGGTGTCGCCGTGATCGGCGGCGGGACGATGGGCCGGGGGATCGCCTACGTCCTCGCCGCGGCCGGCCTGCCGACGACCGTCGTCGAGCCCGACGGCGGCCGCGCCGGGGCGCTCGTCGACGAGCTGGCCGAGCGGGCCCGCACGGGAGCGGCGCGGGGGAAGCTCGACCCGACCGCGGCCGAGCGTCTGCCGGCGCTCCTCGACGTCGTCGACGACGTCGCGCCCTCGCGACGGGGCTCGACCTCGTCGTCGAGTCGGTGCCCGAGGTCCCCGCGCTCAAGGCCGAGGTGCTCGCCGCCGCCGAGGCGCGCGCCCCGGCTGCTGGCCACCAACACCAGCTCGATCTCGATCGACACCCTCGCCCGCCCGCTCGCCCGCCCGGCGGCGTTCGTCGGCATGCACTTCTTCAACCCGGTGTGGTCGTTGCCGCTGGTCGAGGTCGTGCGCGGCGCCGCCAGCACCCCGGATGCGGTGCGCAGCGCGCAGGGGTTCGCGACGACGATCGGCAAGGACTCGATCGTGGTGCGCGACGTGCCCGGCTTCGCGACCAGCCGCCTGGACAACATCGCCGCCTTCGAGGCGATGCGCATGGTCGAGGAGGGCGTCGCGAGCGCCGAGGACATCGACAAGGCCGCCGTGCTCGCCTACGGGCACCCGGTCGGGCCGCTGCGCCTGTCCGACGTCGTCGGGCTCGACGTCCGGCTCGACATCGCCCGCCACCTCGCGGGCGTGTACGGCGAGCGCTACGCCGCGCCGGCGATCCTCGAGCGGCTCGTCGAGCGCGGCGACCTCGGCCGCAAGAGCGGACGGGGCTTCTACTCCTGGCCGGGCGAGCGTTGACGACGCCGAACGGCCGGGGCTAGCGTCAACACGACTGTTGAACGAGGAGGCGGCGTGGCCGACGGACTGGTGAAGGACGACCTGCTCGTCGACACCGACGAGCGGCGGGCGCTGCGCGCCGCGGTGGCGAAGCTCGTCGGCGGGTACGGCCGGCGCTACTTCCAGGACGTGACGCGGCGCGGCGGGCGGCCCGACGAGCTCTGGGCCGACCTGGGCCGCGCCGGCTACCTCGGGGTGCACCTCCCGAGGAGTGGGGTGGGGCGGCGGCGGGCTGGTCGACCTCGCGATCGTCATCGAGGAGACCTCGGCGCAGGGCTGCCCGCTCTTCATGCTCGTCATCTCGCCGGCGATCGCGGGGTCGCTGCTGACCGCGCACGCCTCGGAGGCGCAGAAGCGGGAGTGGCTCGCGGGCGTCGCCGACGGCACGAAGCGCATCGCGTTCGCCATCACCGAGCCCGACGCGGGACCAACACCCACAACATCACGACCACGCTGCACGCCGACGGCGAGGGAGCCTGGCGCATCCGCGGGCAGAAGTACTGGACCTCGGGCATCGACGACGCCGACGCCGTCATCGTCGTCGCGCGCGGCGCCGAGCCCGGTCCGGGGGGCCGGCACCCGATCTCGATGTTCCTCGTCCCCACCGACGCCGAGGGGCTGAGCTTCACCCCGATCGACTCGGCGCTGCAGATCCCGGAGAACCAGTTCACGACGTTCTTCGACGACGTCCGGGTGACGCGCGACGACATGATCGGCGTCGAGGGCGCGGGCCTGCGCCAGGTGTTCGCCGGGCTGAACCCGGAGCGCGTCACCGCGGCCGCCCAGGCCAACGGCATCGCCCGCTACGCCCTGGCCCGCGCGTCGCGCTACGCGACCGACCGCACCGTCTGGGACACCCCGATCGGCGCCCACCAGGGCGTGTCGCACCCGCTCGCGGCGTGCTTCGTCGAGGTCCAGCTCGCGCGGCTCATGACCCACCACGCGGCGCAGCTGACCGACGCCGGCGCCGACCCGGCCGCCACCGGCAGCGCCTCGACCGTCGCGAAGTACGCCGCGGGCGAGGCCGTGGCCAAGGCGGTCGACCAGGCGATCCAGACCCACGGCGGCAACGGCCTGTCGAACGAGTACGGCCTCTCCGACCTCTGGTTCGCCGCCCGGATGTTCCGCACGGCGCCGGTGAGCCGCGAGATGGTGCTCAACCACGTCGCGCAGCACAACCTCGGCCTGCCGAAGAGCTACTGATGGGCACGCTCGGCGAGCTGCTCGACGAGGTCACCGCGCTCGGTCCCGACCGGCCCGCGATCACGCTCGACGACCGGACCGTGACCTTCGGCGAGCTCGACCGGCACGCGAACCAGGTCGCCCACGCCCTGCACGCCGCCGGTCTCCTACCGGGCGACCGGCTGGCGGTCCTGCTGCGCAACACCCCCGAGTACGTCGAGCTGCTCTTCGGGGCTGCTCGCGCCGGGGTCGTGCTGGTCGCGCTGAACTGGCGGCTCGCCGCCGCCGAGCTCGCCGCGATCGTCGACGACGCCGAGCCCGCCCTGCTCGTGTGCGGCCGCGGCCAGCTCGACCTCGTGCCCGCCGACCGCCGCCCGCTGGTGCTCGAGGACGACTACGCCGACCTCCTCGCCGCGCAGCCCGCACACCCGCCGTCGCACCTCGCGGCCCCCGACGACGTCGTCCTGCAGCTCTACAGCTCGGGGACCACCGGCCTGCCCAAGGGCGCCCGGCTGACCCACGCCAACCTCGCGTTCACCCCGCGGATGGGCCGCGAGTTCTACGGCATGGACGCGGCGACGGTGAACCTCGTGCCCTCGCCGCTGTTCCACATCGGCGGCATCGGCTACGGCCTCACCGCGCTCGGCCAGGGCGGGCACACCGTCCTGCTCTCCGACCTGGCGCCCGCCCACCTCGTCGAGGTCATGGAGCGCCACCGGGTCACGCACGCCTTCGCCGTCCCGGCGATCGTGGCGGCGATCATCGCGGCCCCGGGCGTCGCGACCGCCGACCTGTCGGCGCTGCAGCGGATCGCCTACGGCGGCGCCCCGATGACCGAGGCGCTGCTGCGGCGCGCGATCGACGCGCTGGGCTGCGGCTTCATGGCCGTCTACGGGATGACCGAGACCGCGGGCACCGTCGTCAGCCTCGCGCCCGCCGACCACGCGCGCCCGCACCTGCTGCGCTCGGTCGGACTGCCGCTGCCCTGGCTCGAGGTCACCCTGGTCGACCCGGTCACCGAGCGGGAGGTCGCCGTCGGGGAGGTCGGGGAGATCCGCGTCCGGTCCGGCCAGAACACCCCGGGCTACTGGCGGCGGCCCACCGAGACCGCCGCGACGCTCGCCGACGGGGGATGGCTGCGCACCGGCGACGCCGCCTACCGCGACGCCGAGGGCTACCTCTACCTGCACGACCGCATCAAGGACCTGATCATCTCCGGGGGCGAGAACATCTACCCTGCCGAGGTGGAGAACGCGCTGGCCGTCCACCCGGCGGTCGCCGACGTCGCCGTCATCGGGGTCCCGTCACCGCGCTGGGGCGAGACGGTGAAGGCCGTGGTCGTGCCGGCGCCCGACGCGGTGCTCGACCCCGACGAGGTGCTGGCCGACGTGCGCACCCGACTCGCGCGCTACAAGTGCCCGACCTCGATCGACGTCGTCGACGCCCTGCCGCGCAACGCCGCGGGCACGGTGCTCAAGCGCGAGCTCCGCGCGGCGTTCGGCGCGCCGGCGGGCGACGGCCGGTGAGCGGGGGCGGCTCGAGCGCGATCGCGCGGCGGCGTGCGGCCGCGCTCGACGAGGGCGGGACGGCCTACCGCGAGAAGCGCGCCGAGATCGTCCGTGCCGCGGGTGAGGTGTTCCGCCGCCACGGCTTCCGCGGCACCCGCATCGGCGACATCGCCGAGGCCGTCGGCATGGACCGCGCGACGATCTACTACTACGCCGGCAGCAAGGAGGAGCTGTTCCAGTCGGCGGTCGGCGACGCGGTCGAGCGCAACTGCCTGCGGGCCGAGGAGATCCTCGCCGGCGACGGCACCCCGGCCGCGAAGCTGCACCGGCTGGTCACCGAGCTGATGGTCTCCTACGCCGAGAACTATCCCTACCTCTACCTGTACATCCAGGACGACCTCGGCGCGGCGGCGCCGCGCACGCAGTGGGGCCGGACGATGGCCCGCTTCAACAAGCGCTACGAGAACGTCGTCGTCGCGCTCGTCGAGGACGGCGTCGCCGACGGCTCGTTCCGGACCACGACTGAGCCGTGGGTGCTCGCCTACGGCGTGATCAGGATGGTCGCCTGGTCGAACCGCTGGTTCGACCCGCAGGCGTCGTCGGTGCCCGCCGCCGAGATCGGTGCGGCCTACGCCGACACGATCGTCGCGGGGCTGACGGGCTGCGCTCATGTGCGTGATTTTCGGGGCTGTGACCCCGAAAATCACGCACGTGGGCCGAAGGCCCGTCACACCCCAGGAACCGGCGGGTGCGCTCCGCGCGTGGGGCGTCGAGGACCTGCGACGGCGGCCCCGCCTCGACGATCTGCCCCGCGTCGAGGACGACGACGGTGTCGGCGACCTCGCGGGCGAAGGCGATCTCGTGGGTGACCACGACCATCGTCGTGCCGCCGGCGGCGAGGTCGCGCAGCACGGCGAGGACCTCGCCGACGAGCTCCGGGGCGAGGGCGCTGGTCGGCTCGTCGAACAGCATGAGCACCGGCTCCATCGCCAGTGCGCGGGCGATCGCGATCCGCTGCTGCTGACCGCCGGAGAGCTGGCGCGGGTAGGCGTCCTCGCGGCCCTCGAGGCCGACCCGGGCGATGAGCTCGCGCCCACGCCGCTCGGCCTCGGCGCGGGGGCGCCCGAGCACGGACGTCGGGGCCTCGACGACGTTGGCGAGGGCCGTCAGGTGCCCGAAGAGCCCGAAGTCCTGGAACACCATGCCGATGCGGCGGCGCTGGACGGCGATCGTGCTCGCCCCGAGCTCGCGGAGGAGGTCGCCGTCGCGGCGGTAGCCGATCAGCTCGCCGTCGACCTCGACGGTGCCCGCGTCGACGGTCTCGAGGTGGTTGACGCAGCGCAGCAAGGTGCTCTTGCCCGATCCCGACGGCCCGAGCAGGCACGTCACGCCGCCCGCGGCGACGTCGAGGTCGACGCCGTCGAGCACCGTGACGCCGCCGAAGGCCTTGCTCAGGCCGCGGATCCGCAGCAGGGGCTCGGTCACCGGGCACCGCCGATCCGCGCGCGCAGGCGCTGCAGCGGCGTGGGCGGCAGCGTGCGCTCGGCTCCGCGGGCGTAGTGGCGCTCGACGTAGAACTGCCCGACCGAGAGCACGCTGGTTCCGATCACGTACCAGACCGTGGCGACCAGCAGCAGCGGGACGATCTCGTAGGTCCGGTTGTAGATCAGCTGCACCGAGTACAGCAGGTCCTGCACGGCGATCACCGAGACGATCGACGTGCCCTTGAGCGTCCCGATCACCATGTTGCCGGTGGCCGGGATGATCGAGCGCATCGCCTGGGGAGCACCACGCGGCGCAGCACCCGCAGCCGCGTCATGCCCAGCGCCGTCGCGGCCTCGCTCTGGCGGGCGTCGACACCGAGGATGCCGCCGCGCACGATCTCGGCCGCGTAGGCCGCCTCGTGCAGGATCAGCCCGAGCAGGGCGGCGACGAGGACGCTGACGAGGTTCACCGAGGAGACCGAGACGAAGGTCGGCCCGAACGGGATCCCCAGCGAGAGCTGCGGGTACAGCGCGCCGATGTTGTACCAGAACAGCAGCTGGACCAGCAGCGGCGTCGAGCGGAACAACCAGACGTAGCCCCAGCTCACCGACGACAGCACCGGGTTGCCCGACAGCCGCATCGCCGCCAGGCCGATGCCCAGGACGAAGCCGACGATCGTCGTGGCCGCGGTGAGCAGCAGCGTCGTGGCCAGCCCGCGCAGGACCGCGCCGGTGAACAGGTAGTCGGCGACGGTGCCCCACCCGAACGCCGGGTTGAGCGCGACCGAGCGCAGGGCCCAGACGACGAGCACGAGGACGACGACCGCCCAGATCCAGCGTCCGACGTGGCGGGAGCCGACGGTGCGCGGGGGCGGCGGGCGGTCGGCCGGTGACCCGGGGAGGGGATCGGCGACGGGGGCGAGGGAGGTCATGAGGGTGCTCCGGGCGACGAGGACGCGAGCGGACGTCACCCGCGTCCCTCAACGCCGGTGCCGTTCGACCGTACGTCGGGGTCGTGGGCGCGTCGAGTCGGGCGCGCGCCGTCACACCGGCCTTGACCCCGTACGACCCGGGTGGTTCTGTCGTTCCCATGGCACCCGGCGTCACGCTCGTCACGCGTGAGCACGTCGACCTGTGCCGTTGCTGGTCCGCCGCCTGTCGCTGAGCCGTCCGCTCGACGACCGCCGTAGCAGGACCCACCCCTCGTCGCTTCCCGCGTCGGGTCCGCGCGCGGCGCTGCACCCCCGCGACCTCCCACCACCGCGGTCACCCCGCGACCACCCCGCGACAGCGACAGGACACCGCCATGCCCCGCGTCGTGCTGCTCGCCGCGCTCGCCCTCGTCGGCGTGTTGCTGGCCGCCTGCGCGTCCCCGCTCGACGACGTCGACGCCGGCGTCCCGCGCGCCGACGTCACCTCGGCCGTGGCACCCGACCCGGCGGCGGTCGCGCTGCTGCCCGCCGACGTGCGGTCCGCGGGCGTGCTGTCGGTCGGGGCGAGCGTCTCGGCCCCGCCCTCGGCGTTCCACCTCGCCGACGGGACGACGACGACCGGCCAGGACATCGACATGACCGAGGCCGTCGCGCGGACGCTCGGGCTGCGGGTACAGCGCACCGAGTCGACCTTCGACGGCATCGTCCCCGGTCTGACCAGCGGGAAGTTCGACGTCGGCACCGGCAACTTCGCGGTGACCGAGGCGCGCAAGAAGCAGCTCAGCTTCGTCACCTACATCAACGACGGCCAGGGCTTCGCCGTCCGCGCCGACGACCCGCAACCGCCGGTCCACGACCTCGCCGAGCTGTGCGGCCGCACGGTCTCGGTGCTGGTCGGCTCGACGTTCGAGGCGACCCTCGCGAAGGCCCAACCCGAGTGCGGCGCCGCGGGCAGGCCGCCCATCGCCGTGCGCAGCTACCCCGACGGGGCGACGACCGGGCTCGCCCTGGCCCAGCGCCGCGCCGACGTCACGATGAGCACGATCAACGGCCTGCGCTATCTCGTCGACCAGCAGCCGCGCCTGCGCTTCGTCAACGAGTTCCGCCGCCTCGACGTCGGGTTCGCCGTCGCGAAGGACTCCCCGCTGATCCCGGCCGTGCAGGCCGCCGTCACGAAGCTCATGGCCGACGGCACCTACGCCCGGATCCTCGCGAAGTGGGGCACGTCCCCTTCGGCCCTGCGCGCCTCCCAGGTCGATCCCCCGGAGCCGACATGAGTGGGCCTCCGGCCCATGTGTCTGGTTTCGGGGCCCATAGCCCCCGAAACCAGACACATGCGCGCAGCGCACACGACCTGGAGCCGTTCTGGCCCGGTCGCCGGGCCTGGGTGACCGACGAGTGGTGTCGACGCGTCGCGACCGACGCACGGCCCCCGCTCGTCCGACACCCGCTGGCCCGACACCCCGGGAGAACCCCCGTGACCACGACCTTCACCCCCCGCGGCGCCGCCGTCGCCTCCTTCCTGACCCACCTCGACGCGCTGATCCAGCGCGAGGTCAACCACGTCGACGCCGGTGCCGGGCGGTGGGAGCTCGAGGCCGAGCGCATCGCCGCCGAGGCCGGTGCGGCGCTCGCCTCGCTGCGCGACGACCTGCAGCGCCACCGCATCGCCTTCGGCGACTGACCACACCACCACCGACATCGAGGGGGAGACCACGATGACCACCGCCGAACCGCCCGAGCCCACCACCACGGGCGACCCCACCACCGACGATCCCGCCCGCCGCGGGGGAGGCGGCCCCCTGGCCGCGATCGGTGCCGACTGGTGGGCGGTGATCGTCGCCGGCGTCCTGGTGCTGCTGGCCGGTCTCGGCCTGCTCCCCTCGATCCCGTTCCTGATCAAGTGAGCACCGTCGAGACGGAGCCGCGGACCGGCGGCGCGACGGGGGTGGCGCGCCTGGTCCCGGGCATCCTGCTGCTCGCCGTCATCGGGATCGTCGGCGTCGCCCTGCAGGCGGGTCTGCGCGCGATCGGCTCCGCGGCGGGGACGAAGCTGCCCGACGTCGAGTACGTGCTCTGGGCGATCCTGATCGGGCTCGTCATCCGGAACACGGTCGGCGTCCCGGAGGTGTTCCGACCCGGCGTCGGCACGTACGAGTTCTGGCTCAAGATCGGCATCGTCCTGCTCGGCGCCCGGTTCCTGCTCGGCGACCTGGCGAAGCTCGGCGGGTTCAGCCTGGGCCTGATCCTGATCGACATGGTGATCGCCACGGCGGTGATCCTGCTGGTCGGGCGGCTGTTCGGGCTCGGCGGCAAGCTGTCGTCGCTGCTGGCGATCGGGACGTCGATCTGCGGGGTGTCGGCGATCATCGCGGGGCGCGGCGCGATCGGCGCCGACGACGAGGACTCCGGCTACTCGATCGCGGCGATCCTCGCGCTGGGGGCGATCGCGCTGTTCTCGTTCCCGGCGATCGGGCACCTGCTGCAGCTCACCGACACCCAGTTCGGGCTGTGGGCGGGCCTGGCCGTCGACAACACGGCGGAGACCACGGCCACCGGCGCCGCGTTCTCGCCGGCCGCGCAGGACGTCGCGGTGGCGGTGAAGAACACGCGCAACGCGCTGATCGGCGTCGTCGTCCTCGGCTACGCCGCCTACTGGGCCACGCGCGGCGGGCGGGCGATCGCGACCGGTACCCGCGAGCGGGTCGCCTTCGTCTGGGCGACGTTCCCGAAGTTCGTCCTCGGCTTCCTCGCCGTCGCCGCGCTGGGCACGGTCGGCTTCTTCTCCGGCGCCGACAAGACCAGCCTCGGCAACCTGTCGAAGTGGGCGTTCCTGCTCTGCTTCGCCGGGGTCGGGCTGAACTTCGACCTGCGGGCGATGGCCCGCAGCGGCTGGCGCCCGCTCCTGGTCGCCGCGGTCGGGCTCGTCGTGGTCGCGGCCTGCTCGCTGGGCCTGGTGCTGCTCGCCTCGCCCGCGATCGGCGCCGCACCGTGAGCGACGTCGGGCCCGACTTCTCCCGTTCGGCCACCACGGGCTCCGCGCGGCCCCTAGCGTCCGGGGCACCCGAACCGAGGAGGCCCGGTGACCGCTCGGAGCGCCCTGCTGGCCGTGCTGTCGTCGGCCGCGCTGATCCTGCTGCTGACCACACCCGCGCAGGCCGCCGACGGCCCGCACACCTCGTGCACCGTGCGCGAGAGCCCCACGCTGTTCTACAAGGGCGAGGCGTGGCCCGGGATCATCGACAAGTCGCCGACCGAGAACTGGCTGTCGACGATCTACACCAACGTCACCTCGGCGCCGGGGATGCCGATCCGCGGCGACCACCAGATGACCGTGAAGGTCTTCACCGTCGAGCCCGACGGGACCGGGACGAAGCAGGTGCACGCGCGCGACGTCGAGCGGATCCCGAACGCCGACAACCCGCTGACCCACGACGTCTGGCCGTGGGTCGCCGTGCCCAAGGGACGTACGGTCCTGATGCTGCAGACCTGGGCCGAGCTCGACCGCTGGCCCAAGAGCTGCGACGTCACCGGCCTGCCCTTCTGACCTCGACGCCGTCGGTGACGGCCGTCCACATCCCTGGCACGAACGGGGACACGTGGCAGTGTTCCCGTTCGTGCCCGCCTCCGGAGTCCGTCTCGTGGCGCGTCGCCACGTCGACTTCGGCCGCGTCCGCAGCGCCGCCTGTCCGCGCTCCTAGGCACCTCCCGGGCCCCGGCCGCCGCGCCCCTCGGTCCGCTCCCGCACGACCCCCCCCTCTCGTGCCGCCGTGCCGCGCCCGTCGGCGCGCGCCGACGTCCGTGCCCCGACAGGAGCCCTCCGCCCGTGATCCCCGCACGCCCGGTCCGCACACCACGCGGCCGGACCGCCTCGCGCACCGCCGCCGTCCTGCTCGCCCTCGCCCTCGCCGTGCTCTCCGCCTGCTCACGCGCGGACGAGGGCAGCGCTCCCGCCCCCGCCGCCGACCAGGGCCCGGCGGCCGAGCTGCGCCTCGGCTTCTTCCCGAACATCACGCACGCGCCTGCGCTCATCGGGGTCCAGAACGGCCTGTTCGCGCAGCAGCTGGGGCAGACGAAGCTGTCGACGCAGACGTTCAACGCGGGCCCGACCGAGGTCTCGGCCCTGCTGGGCGGCTCGCTCGACGTCGGGTTCATCGGCTCCGGGCCCGCGATCAACGCCTACAAGCAGGACCCGAACGGCGTGCGCCTCATCGCCGGGTCGACCTCCGGCGGGGCGCAGCTCGTCGTCCGCCCCGGGATCACCAGCCCGCAGCAGCTGCTCGGCAAGAAGATCGCGACCCCGCAGCAGGGCAACACCCAGGACATCGCGTTCAAGAAGTGGCTGCGCGACAACAACCTGCCGCAGGGGCCGGCGGGCGCGAACCAGGTCGAGGTCCAGAACATCGACAACGCCCGCGCGCTCGACGCCTACAAGACCGGCCAGCTCGACGGCGGGTGGCTGCCCGAGCCGTTCGCGTCGCGCTTCGTGCTCGAGGCGGGCGCCACGCAGCTGCTCGACGAGCGCTCCCTGTGGCCGGACGGGAAGTTCCCGACCACGGTGATCATCGCCCGCACCCAGTTCGTCCAGCAGCACCCGGCGACCGTCGCGGCGTTCCTGCGCGGCCTCGTCGCCGCCGAGGACCTGGCGCGCACCGACCGAACGGCGCGAAGAACGCCGCGAACACCGCGCTCGGCACGAACGGCAGCAAGCCGCTCGCGGCGAACGTCCTCGACCGCGCGTGGAGCCAGGTCAGCCTCGACCCCGACCCGTTGGCCGGCACGTTCCCGCGCCTCGCGCAGGACGCGGTGGCCGCCGGGACCGCCCAGCAGGCGACGCAGCTCGGCGGGTTCGTCGACGTCGGCCCGCTCAACCAGGCCCTCACCGCCGCGGGCCGACCGACCGTCGACGCCGCCGGACTCGACAAGAAGTAGGACCCGCGCCCCGCGCGGGACACCACGGAGGAGACGCACATGACCGCCACCCTCGACCGTTCGGGGCACCCGCCCCGGACCGGCCCGCCGGCCGTCGACGTCCGGGGCGTCTCGACGGTCTTCGGGCGGGGTCGCGACGCCGTCGTCGCGCTCGACGGGGTCGACCTGCGGGTCGACCCCGGCGAGTTCGTCTGCCTGCTCGGGGCGTCGGGCTGCGGCAAGTCGACGCTGCTCAACGTCGTCGCGGGCCTCGACCGGCCGACGACCGGCACCGTCGAGAGCACGTCGGAGCGCCCGGCGGTGATGTTCCAGGAGGCGGCGCTGCTGCCGTGGCTCACCGCCGGGCGCAACGTCGAGCTGCCCCTGCGCGTCGCCGGTGTGGGACGCGCCGCCCGCCGCCGCCGCGCCGAGGAGCTCCTCGCGCTCGTGCGTCTGGAGGGGCAGGCCGACAAGCGCCCGCACGAGCTCTCCGGTGGGATGCGGCAGCGTGTCGCGCTCGCCCGGGCGCTCGCGGCCGCGACCGGCGAGGGCTCGGGCGACGACGCCGCGGGCGTGCTCCTCATGGACGAGCCGTTCGGCGCCCTCGACGCGATCACCCGTGACGTGCTGCAGGCCGAGCTCCTGCGGGTGTGGGAGGCCACGGGCACGTCGGTGCTGTTCGTGACCCACGACGTGCGCGAGTCGGTGCGCCTCGCGGAGCGGGTCGTGCTGCTGTCGTCGCGTCCCGGCCGGGTGGTGCGCGAGTGGGGCACCGACACCGAGCCCGAGGCGCTGCACGAGACGATCACCGGCGAGCTGCGCGACGTGATCTCCGCCCATGCCCGCGCGTGACCGGGAGGCGAGCACGTTGAGCGCCGACGAGGAGCAGACGCTCGCCGCCCTCGAGGCCGACGTCGGGCGCGGGCTCGACGCCCTCGACACCCCCACCGAGACGCGGCCTCCGTGGTGGCGCCGCGCGGCGGCGGGCGTGCTGCCGCCACTGGTCGCCGTCGTCCTGTTCCTGATCGTCTGGCAGCTGCTGTGGGCCTCGGCGATCTGGCCCGAGTTCAAGCTGCCCGCCCCGGGCGCGGTGTTCGGCGAGATCGGCTCGCGGCTGGCGGCGGGCGAGGCACTATCGATCGTCTGGACCTCGATCAGCCGCGCGATCGTCGGGTTCGCCTTCGCAGTCGTGATCGCCACGCCGATCGGGCTGCTCGTGGCCACGGTGCCCGTCGTCCGTGCGGCGATCGGCCCGATCCTCACCGGGCTGCAGAGCCTGCCGTCGGTGGCCTGGGTGCCCGCGGCCGTGCTGTGGTTCGGGCTCACCGACGGCACGATCTACTTCGTCGTGCTGCTCGGTGCGGTCCCCTCCATCGCCAACGGCCTCGTCTCGGGCATCGACCAGGTCCCGCCGCTGCTGCCCCGGGTGGGGCACGCGATGGGGGCGAGCAGGTTGCAGTCCGCGACGCTGATCATGCTGCCGGCCTCCTGCCCGGCTTCCTGGCGGGGCTGAAGCAGGGGTGGGCGTTCTCGTGGCGCTCGCTGATGGCCGCCGAGATCATCGCGACGTCCCCGACGCTCGGTTTCGGGCTGGGGGCCTACCTGCAGTACGGGCAGGCCAACTCCTCGATGCCGACGGTGATGGCGGCGATCATCGTCATCCTCGTCGTGGGCATCGGGATCGAGCTGCTGGTGTTCCGCCCGGCCGAGCGGCGGATCCTGCGGGCCCGCGGTCTGGGCGTGGGGCCGTGAGCGCCGAGACGGCACGGCTCGAGGTCCACCCGGCCTCGGTGCCCTGCGCGGGCGGCGCCACGGTGTGGCTGACCGGCCTGCCCAGCGCGGGGAAGTCGACGATCGCCGCGGGCGTCGCCGACGAGCTGCGCTCGGTGCGCTGCGGCGTCGAGGTCCTCGACGGCGACCTCATCCGCACCAACCTCTCGGTGGGGCTGGGCTACAGCGCCGAGGACCGCGCCACGAACATCCGCCGGATCGGGTTCGTCGCGGGGCTGCTCTCCCGCCACGGCGTCATCGTGCTCGTGGCCGCCATCGCGCCGCACGCCGCGGTCCGCGACCAGGTCCGCGCCCAGCACGACGAGCTCGGTGTCGCGTTCGTCGAGGTCCACGTCTCGACACCCCTCGAGGTCACCGAGGTGCGTGACGTCAAGGGGCTCTACGCCCGCCAGCGCGCGGGCGAGATCAGCGGGCTCACCGGGGTCGACGACGAGTACGAGGTGCCCGTCGCGCCCGACCTCGTCGTCCCCACCCACGAGCAGACGGTGGAGCAGTCGGTGGCCCAACTCGTCGACCACCTGGTGGCGCACGGGATCACCGAGCGTCCGCACCCGGGCCTGCGCGACACGCGTCAGGTGCCGAGCGGGGCGAGCCTGGACGAGCACGCGAGGACGGTGAACGCATGAGCGCAGGGGTGCCCCTGCCCGACGGCCGCACGGGCACCGTGGTGGTCCCCCCGCCCGACGGGCGACCGGGCACCTGGGCCGGTGCGCCGAGCGCGGTGTACCGCGACGGCGTGTTCCACCTGGCCTACCGGCTGCGCCGGCCCGAGGGGGAGGGGCGCGGGTACGCGAACGTCGTCGCCCGCTCCGACGACGGCGTCACGTTCACCGTCGTCGCCACGGTGACCAAGGAGCGGTTCGGCGCGGAGTCGCTGGAGCGGCCGGCGCTCGTCGTCACGCCCGCGGGTCGCTGGCGGCTCTACGTCAGCTGCGCCACGCCGGGCACGAAGCACTGGTGGGTCGAGCTGCTCGAGGCCGACACCCCGGAGGGGCTCGCGGGCGCGCCGTCGGTGACGGTGCTGCCCGGCTCCGACGAGCTTGCCGTCAAGGACCCGGTGGTCCAGTCGCACGGCGGGCAGTGGCACCTGTGGGCCTCGGTCCACCCGCTCGACGACCCGGACGCCACCGACCGCATGACCACCGAGTACGCGACCAGCCCCGACGGCGTCGCGTGGACCTGGCAGGGCACGGCGCTGGCGCCGCGGCCCGGGGCCTGGGACGCGCGCGGGGTGCGGATCACGTCGGTGGTCGACCTCGGCGACGCGCTCGCCGCCACCTACGACGGCCGCGCCACCGCCGCCGAGAACTGGGAGGAGCGCACCGGCTACGCCGTCGCCTCCGGGCCGTTCGGGCACTTCGCGGCCGTGGGCGACGACGCCGCCGTGTCGGCGCCCGACACCGGCGCCGGCCTGCGCTACGTCGACGTCGTCCCGCTGCCCGGGGGCGGGTACCGGGTCTACTACGAGATCACCCGTCCCGACGACGCCCACGAGCTGCGGACCGAGCTCGTCCCCGCCCTGGTGGGGGCGGCCTGAGGTGGCCCTTCCCGACTTCCTGCTGGTCGGCGCGCCCAAGTGCGGGACCTCGGCGCTGCACGGCGCGCTGCAGGGCCACCCGCAGCTGTTCCTGCCCTCGGTGAAGGAGCCGAAGTTCTTCCTCACCGGCGAGGAGGCCCCGCCCGACGCCGGCGGCGGCCCCGGCGACGTCCCGACCTGGGGTGAGCACGTGTGGCGGCGCGCCGACTACGAGGCGCTCTTCGACCCTGCCCCGGCCGGCGCGCTGCGCGGTGAGGGGACGGTGTTCTACCTCTACGACACCGACGCCCAGCGCCGCATCCGCGCGCTGGTCCCCGACGTGCGCCTCGTCGCGGTGCTGCGCGACCCGGTCGAGCGCGCCCACTCGAACTGGTCGCACCTGCGCGACGCCGGCCTCGAGCCGGAGGCCGACTTCCTCACCGCGTGCCGCCTCGAGCCCGAGCGGCGCGCCGCCGGCTGGGCGCACTTCTGGCACTACGTCGCCCAGGGCCGCTACGGCGAGCAGCTCGAGCACCTCTACGGGCTCTTCGACCGCTCGCAGGTGCTGCTGCTGCGCTACCGCGACCTGCGCGAGGCGCCGGTGTGCACCGCCGACCGCGTGTGCGCGTTCCTCGGCGTGGAGACCGGGCGCGTCGGGTCGGTCCCGCGCCGCCACGTCCGCGCCGACGTGCACGGGCGCACCTCGGGCCCGACGCCCGACGAGCGCGCCGCGGCGCTGGAGTGGTTCGCCGACGACGTCGCCCGCCTCGAGGCCCTCACCGGCCGCGACCTCGCCGACTGGCGGCGGTGAGCCATCGGCTCATGTGTGTGGTTTCGGGGCTACAGCACCCGGAACCAGACACATGAGCCGCAGGCTCACAGGCGCGCCAGCACCCGGGCGGTGATGGCGCGGTGCGCGGCGTGGGCGCGCTCGTCGAGCACCACCGGGCCCGCGGCACCGCCGCGGACCTCGCGGGCCACCCGCTGCAGGGCCACGGTGTCGGCGTCGTCGACCGGCAGCACCGAGGCGAGCAGGCAGCCGAGGGCGTCGGGGTGACGGTCGCCCGGGGCTCGTCGGCGTCGCCGACCAACCGCTCGCGCACCTGCCCGAGCATGCCCTCGCGCGACCGCCGCGGGTGCGTCAGCTGCGCGGCCGCCTCCGCGAGCAGCGGCAGGTCGCGGGCGTCGACGACCGCCGCCCGGAACTCGACGAGCCGCTCGCGCCCGTCGGGCGTCCACCAGCCGGCGGCGTCACCCGGGACCCGGGGGTGCAGGGCGAGGGCGACGCGACGCAGGGCACGCAGCGCGGCCCGGTCGGCCAGCGACCGCGGCAGCCCCGGGCCGACGACGGCGAGCGGGGGCGTGAGCGTCGGGTCGATCGCGCCGGCGACGGCGACCGACCGGGAGAGGGTCGCGCGTTCGACCTCGGCGCAGGTGAGCAGGACCCGCTCGGCGGCGGCGAGCAGCTCGGGGACCTCGGGCACGACGGGGGTGACGACGGGGTGCGCGCGCGGGACGGGGCCTCGTCGAGCCGGGGGAGATCGGGGTGCGACGGGAGTCGGAGAGCACGGGGGTCCTCGTGGACGAGCGGGCCGGCACGCGTCACGGCCCGCGTGGCGAGACCCGCGACCGGACGGCGCGGGGTTAGCGACGCGACGTCGGGCGACAGCCCGCCGAGACGACCCGCAGCAGGTCGACGTGGGCACGGCGCACCAGCGCCACGCTCGTCACGGACCCGTCCACGCCCATGATCCTTGCACGCCGGACGACCCCTGACCAACGCCGCCACCCGTGCCGTGCGCGTCGTCCGATCGGGGCAACGGGGCGTCCTACGCTGCCCGGCATGCAGCTGGGGTTCCTGACCCACGTCGCCGGCGACGGCCCTCCGGCCCGCGTCTACCGCGACACCCTCGACCTGGCGGTCGCGGCCGAGGAACTGGGGCTCTCGTCGTTCTGGGTCGCCCAGCACCACGCCGGGGCGCTCGAGGGGCTGCTGCCCTCGCCGCTGACGCTGCTCGGGTCGGCGGCCGTGCGGACCACGACGATCCGCCTCGGCACCGCGGTCGTCGCCGCGCCGCTCGAGGACCCGTGGCGCCTCGCCGAGGACGCCGCCGTGCTCGACACGCTGAGCGGGGGACGCCTCGAGCTGGGCGTCGGGGCCGGCGCCGATGCCGACGCGGCGGACCGCGCGGGTCGCGACCACACCCGGCGCCACCGCGACTGCGCGGCGGTCGTCGACGAGGTGCGCACCGCACTGACCGGCCCCCGACTGGTGCCGCCCGCCCGGGGCCTCGCCGACCGGATGTGGTGGGCGACCGGGACGCCGAGCGCGGTCGACGCGGCCGCCCGCCGCGGCCTGGGGCTGATCTCCGGACGCCCGGTCGACACCCCCGCGAGCACGGTGCTCGCCGACCTCGACCGCTACTGGGCCCTCGCGACGGCGCCCCGGGTCGTCGTGAGCCGCACGATCGGGGTCGACGAGGACGCCGACGCCGTCGTGGACCGGCTCGAGGCCGATCCGGCGTGCGCGTGGGCGACCGAGCTCGTCGTGCAGGCCCAGCCCGCGCGCGCCGGGTTCGAGGCGCAGCTCGCGGTGCTGCGGCGCTGGGCGCGGGAGATCGCGCCGCGGCTGTGGCGTCCGGTGAACCGCCCGCGGTACGCGACCCTGTAGGCGGTGCCACGGGTTGGCGGCCCGGCGCGGTGGTAGCCCGCGCCATGAGCTTGCCGCAGCCCGGGCCGACCACCCACGTCCTCGTCACCGGCGCATCGTCGGGCATCGGTGCGGGCATCGCCCGGGCCCTCGGCGCGCGCGGCTACACCACGGTCCTCGTCGCCCGCCGCGAGTCCGAGCTCGCCGAGCTCGCCGCGACGCTGCCCGGGGCCCGCGTCCTGGCCGCCGACCTCGCCGACGACGACGAGCGTGCGACGGTCCGCGACGTCGTCGTGCGCGACGAGCGGATCCTCGGTGTCGTCAACTCCGCCGGCTTCGGTGCGGTCGGGAGGCAGGCCGACCTGGCGGTCGACGCCCCGGAGAAGGTCGACGCCCTGGTCCGGCTCAACGTCCTCGCGCTGCACGACCTGACCACGGCCGCCGTCGGTGCGCTCGTGCGTCGCGGCCGCGGGGCGATCCTCAACGTCTCGTCGGTCGGGGCGTTCCAGCCGGTGCCCGGCTCGGCGTCGTACGCGGCGAGCAAGGCCTTCGTGCAGTCGTTCTCCGAGGCGGTGCACGCCGAGCTCGCGGGCACCGGGGTGTCGCTGACGACGCTCTCGCCAGGGGCGACGAGCACAGAGTTCGGCGAGGCCGCGGGCACCGACCTGCTCGACCGCGTGCCCTCGGTGTTCACCTCCGACCCCGCTCGGTCGCCGAGGAGGGCGTGGCCGCGATGGTCGCCGGCCGACGCACCGCGATCCCCGGGCTGGTCAACCAGCTGGGCGCGCTCGGCGGGCGCCTCGCCCCGCGCTCGGTGCTGCTGCCGGCGATCAACACCGCGCTCGACTGGACCTAGCTGTTCCGACCGGACAGGGGGCGAGCGGGTGATCGGGGGCTGCCTGCCGTGCTGCCGTCAGGCCAGCCCGGCTCGCGCGAGCCCCGCGGCGCGGCCGGGGTCGTCGGGACCCCAGAGCGTCGTCGACACCTCGCGGCGCACCAGCGGGCCTGCGACGTCACCCGCAGCGGATCCTCGTGACGGCGATGCGTCAGCGGGGCGCGGGTGGGCACGCCGCCGGCACTGCGCCTGCCGGTCCGCCGGTGTCACCACGTCCTTGCGTCGATCGAGCGGTCGGGACGACGATCGCCCCGTGGGCGAGGAGCTGGACCTCACCGAGCGGCGGTACCTCGACCTGTGCCGCACGCGGTCGGCCGCGTGTCGCTGACGCACCCGTCGACGTCCGTCAGCGCCCCGCCCACGAGGGATGACCCATGCCCGTCCCGCTGTCCGTGCTCGACCTCGCCCCGATCGCCGCGGGGTCGACCGTCGCCGATGCCCTCCACAACACCCTCGACCTCGCGCGTGCCGCCGAGCGCCTCGGCTACCGGCGCTACTGGCTCGCCGAGCACCACCTCAACCCCGGCGTCGCCGGGGCCTCGCCCACGCTGCTCATGGGCGCCGTCGCCGCGGCGACCACCCACATCCGCGTCGGCTCGGGCGCGGTCCAGACCGGGCACCGCACGGCGCTGTCGGTGGTCGAGGAGTTCGGCACCCTCGACGCGTTGTACCCCGGACGGATCGATCTGGGCCTGGGCCGCACCGGCGGTCCGTCGCGCCGCGAGAACGGGCACACCGAGCGTCGGGTCGTCGACGGCGTCGTGCTGCCCGCGCCGTTCGCGAAGGCCGGGGCCGCCGCGTCGCCCCGGGTCCGCGCGCAGCGCGAGCTGATCCGCCAGCCCGGCGGCGAGTCCCCGCCCTACCCCGAGGTCGTCGACGCCGTGCTGGGCCTGATCGCGGGGACGCACCGCACCTCCGAGGGCCTCGCGGTGCACGCGACCCCGGGTGAGGGCGCGGCCGTCGAGACCTGGGTGCTGGGGAGCAGCGGCGGTGAGAGCGCCGAGGCGGCCGGAGCCCGCGGGCTGCCGTTCGCGGCGAACTACCACGTCAGCCCGGGCACGGTGCTCGACGCGGTCGAGGGCTACCGCGCCGCGTTCTGCCCGTCGGCGCGCCTCGCGCGCCCGCACGTGATGGTGTCGGCCGCCGTGGTCGTCGGCCGCGACGACGTCCACGCCCGCGAGCTCGCCGCGGGCTACGCGCCCTGGGTGCACAGCATCCGCAGCGGGGCCGGCGCGATCCCGTTCCCCGACCCCGTCACGGCCGCGTCGCACGACCAGGATCCGGCCCTCGTCGGCGACCGGGTCGAGACCCAGTTCGTCGGCGACGCGGCCGCGGTGGTCGAGCGCCTGCGGCGCTGCGCGACCTCACCGGCGCCGACGAGCTGCTGGTCACCACCATCACCCACGACCACGCCGACCGGGTCGCGTCCTACCGCGCGCTCGCCGCGGAGTGGTCGGCGCGCGTGCCCGCCGCGTGACCGAGGTCGGCGAGCGCCGCGAGGGTGCGGGCGCGGTCGCGGTCGTCGCCGACGAGGCTGACGTTGAGGTCGGTCGCGCCCGCCTCGGCGTAGCGGCGCAGCCCGGCGGCCACCGCCTCCTCGTCGCCCGCCACGACGATGTCCCCCGGCGAGGCGAACCCGTCGCGTTCCAGCGTCGCCGCGTACGACGGCAGGCGGGCGTAGGCCGCGTACTCGGCGGCCACCGCCGCCCGGACCCGCGCGGGGTCGTCGGTGACGGCCACGGGCACCCCCACGACCACGCGGGGCGGTGGGGCGCCGACGCCCTCGGCGGCGCGCGCGAGACGCGGCGCGACCCACTCGCCGATCGTGCGCGGGCCCGAGAGGAACGTGATCGCTCCGCCCGCGCGTTCGCCGGCCAGGCGCAGCATCACCGGTCCGAGCGCCCCGAGCAGGACCGGGACCCGTGGTGCCGCGCCCGGCACGGCGGTGGCGGCGGCATCGGAGCCCACGCCCGTCGCCCCGGGGACGGCGCGGCCGTCGAGGACCGGCAGCAGGACGTCGAGGTGCGCCCGCAGCGCGTCGACGGGGCGTTCGAACGCGATGCCGTAGACCTCGAGCAGGCCCGGGTGGCTCACCCCCAGCCCGAGTGCGAGCCGGCCGTGCGAGGCCGCCTGCACGGTCTGGGCCTGCGCGGCGAGCACCCGCGGGTGCCGCGGCTGCACCACCACGACCGACGCGCCGAGCTCCACCCGCGGGACGTCGCGGGCGATGGCGGCGAACGTGGTCAGCGTGTCGAAGCCGTAGCCCTGCGGGAGCCACACCGTGTCGACGCCCGCCGCCTCCGCGTCCCGCGCCCGGGCGACGAGGGTGTCGACGACGTGGAATCCCGCCGTCGCGGGATCGGGCAGGCCGGCCGCGACGTTCACTCCGATACCGATCATGCGACCAGGCTGCGGGCAGTGCCCGCGCCGGAACCAGGAGCCCGCTCATGGGGGTACCGACGGTGACAGCCACGCGCGAGGGGGCGCGGCGCCGCGAGCTCGGGCGGTGCCTGCGGGCCTACCGTGACCTCGTCGGGCCGGGTCAGGTCGGGCTGCCCGACGCCGGGCGTCGTCGCGCGCCGGGCCTGCGGCGCGAGGAGGTCGCGCAGCTCGCCGGGGTCGGGGTCACCTGGTACACGTGGCTGGAGCAGGGCCGGGTCACCGCCTCCGGCCAGGTGCTCGACGCCGTCGGGCGGGTCCTGGGCATCGACGACGTGGGCCGCGAGCACCTGCGGGCGCTGGCGCGCCTCGGCGACGACGGCCCCGACGCCGCGAGCCCCGACGGCCTGCGCCCGCTGCTCGCGAGCTGGCCCGACGACCCGGCGGTCCTGCTCGACGCGCGCCTCGACGTGGTCGCCGCCAACGACGCCTGGAACGCGGTGTTCCCCGGCGACGAGCGCCACGTCCTCGCGCAGGTCCTGGGCCGTCGCCCGGACGACGACGACGTCACCCCGCTCGTGCACGCCCTGACGCGGCGCCTGCGCATGGCCACCGACCGCGCCCCGGACGACGGGCGGCTGGTGGAGGTCCGCGAGGAACTGCGCGCGCACGTGCCCGCGCTCGGCGCGCTCTGGGACTGCCGGGGCGTCGGCGCCTTCGGCCGCCCGGAGGTCCGCGTCCGCGGTGTGCCGCGCACGGCGCGCCTGCTCGGCGAGGCCGGCGTCGCCGACCCGGCCGGTGCCACCGTGCTGGTCCTCCTGCGGCGGTGAGCCGGCGTCAGACCTGCGCGTAACCGCCGTCGGCGGCGAGCTCGGAGCCGTTGACGAAGCTCGACGCGTCGGAGGCGAGGAAGACCGCCGCCGCGGCGAGCTCCTCGGGCTCGGCGTGCCGGCCCAGGGGGACGGCGGCCTCGCCCGCGGCGAGCGGGTCCGGGGTGAGGAGGTCGAGCAGGCCCTGCGTCAGGGTGCCGCCGGGGGAGAGCACGTTGATCCTGAAGCCGCGGGCGCCGGCGCTGTGGGCGAACCCGCGGACGAGGTTGCGGATCGCGGCCTTGGTCGCCCCGTAGACGGGCAGGAACGGCTCGGGCCGCGAGGCCGCCGTCGACCCCGTCAGGATGATGGACGCCCCCCGCGAGAGCAGCGGCAACGCCTTCTGCACGGTGAACAGCGCGCCCTTGACGTTGGTCGTGAACATCGCGTCGACCTGCTCCTCGGTGATCTCACCGAGCGGCGCCGCGATCCCGATCCCGGCGTTGGCGACCAGGACGTCGATGCGCCCGGCCCGCGCGGCCACCGCCGCGTAGAGCGCGTCGAGGTCGTCGAGGCGTCCGACGTCGCACCGGATCCCGGTCACCTCGGGCCCGAGCTCGGCCTCGACGGCGTCGAGCTGCTCCTGGCGCCGGCCGGTGACGAACACCCGCGCGCCCTCCGCGCGGTAGGCGCGCGCCACCGCCAGGCCGATGCCCGAGTTCCCGCCGGTCACCACCGCCACCTTGCCCTCCAGCACCGCCATGTCCGCTCCAGACCTCGTTGTTGACCGCTCGGTCCACAACGTACCTCAGGTCTGGACCGAGTGGTCAACGGTCTCCGGGCGCGGGCAGCAGGCGATCGAGCAGCGTGGCGGCCATGGCGGCGAGGTCGGCCGGGTCCTGCCCGATCCGACCGAGCACGATCAGTCGAGCTGGCCCGCGAGGACGGCGCGGGCGGTGTCGTCGGGGTCGAGGTCGGGCGCGACGTCGCCCTCGCGCTGCGCGCGCCGCACCGCGTCGGCCAGCGCCGCGGTGGTGGCCGCGTAGCTGCGGCGGGCCTCGGCGGCGACCTCCGGCACCTGCACCGACAGCTCGACCGCGGTGTTGGCGAGCAGGCACCCGCGTCGGGTCGCCTCGCCGTCGGGGTCGGCGGCCGGGCCGACCACGAAGCGGCGCACGACCTCGATCCCGCGCTCGGCCTGGTCGAGCCACGTCCGCAGCATCCGGTCGTTGGCCTCGTCGTACTCGCGCAGCACGCGCAGGAACAGGTGCTGCTTGTCGCCGAAGGCCCCGTAGAGGCTGCCCTTGCCCAGGCCACTCGCGGCCAGCAGCGTCTCGAGCGACGTGCCCGCGTAGCCGTGGTCCCAGAACGCGGCCTGCACGGCCGCGAGCACGCGCTCCTCGTCGAACTGGCGCGGGCGTGGCACGTCCCGACGCTACCGGTGGTGGACCGGACGGTCCACGACGCTCACGGCGCGTCGTCGACCACCCGCACGGGCCGCGAGGTCGAGCGGTGGCGGCCCTCGGGGTCGTTGTAGAAGGGGTCGGCGCCGGGCGGGAGGAACACCACCTCGCGACGCCACGCACCGCGCTCCTCGTGGTGTACCTCCCGGTACAGCGCCGCGGCGGCCGCCGGGGTGAGGGGGCCCGCCTCGTCGATGACGCCGGCGATCGCGAGCACCGCCACGTGGATGCCCTCAGGGGCCAGGGTCTTGTGCAGGCCGATGCCCAGGCTGCGCAGCGCCGCCTTGCCCGCGCCCAGGGACGCCCAGTCCGGGTAGGGCTCGAGCCCGAGCCCGCCGCCGGTCAGCAGGATCGTGCCGCGGCCCGCGGCGCGCATCCCCGGCAGGACGTGCTGGACCGCCTGCAGCGCGGCGCCGGCGTTGACGCGCATCGAGGCCGCGAGGTCGTCGGACGACAGCGTGTCGACGTCGTCGGCGACCATGCGGGCCGCGTTGTAGATCAGGACCGAGGTGGCGCCGCCCCACATCGTGATGTCGTCGAGCGCCCGGCGGAGCGCGTCCGGGTCGTCGACGTCCGCGGCGATGCCGCGCAGCCGTGCCGGGCCGCCCTCGAGGTCGGTGAGCACGTCCCGCACGCGCTCCGGGCGCCGGGAGACCCAGGCGACGTCGAGGCCGTCGCCGGCGAAGGTCCTCACCAGCTCGGCGCCCAGGCCCGGACCCGCGCCGACGACGGTGCACAGCATGCCTACGACCGCGCTACGCGGCGGTCAGCGTGTCGACCCCGCGCGGGCGGCCCTCGGCCTCGCGTCGCGCGACCCCGGCGCGCACCAGCGGGATCACCTCGCGGCCGAACTCCTCGGCGTCGGCGAGCAGGTCGTACCCGCGCGCCGACATGATGTCGACGCCGATGTCCCAGTAGTCGAGCAGCGCCTCGGCGACGGTCTCGGGCGTGCCGACCAGCGCGTTCGAGTTCCCGCCACCCCCCGTGGCCTTCGCGGTCACCGTCCAGAGCGCGCGGTCGAAGCGCTCGCCGCGCTCGGCGACGGCGAGCAGGCGCTGCGAGCCGGCGTTCTCGGGGTTCCGCAGCCGGTGCCGGTTGGTCAGCGGCTTGGTGCCGCCCTCGGTCCGCTCCTCGATGCGCGCGACGGTGGCGTGCGCCTTCTCCCAGGCGGCGTCCTCGGTGGCGCCGAGGATCGGGCGGAAGGCGACCTGGATGCGCGGCATCGTCGTGCGACCGGCGGCGCGGGCGGACGCGTGCACGGTGCGGATCTGCTCGGCGGTGTCGGCGAGCGGCTCGCCCCACAGCGCGTACACGTCGGCCTCGGCGCCGCCGACCGCGTACGCGGCCTGCGACGAGCCGCCGAACGACAGCGGGATCGGGCGGTCGGGGCGGGCGTCGAGCACGAAGTCCTCGAAGGCGTAGTGCTCGCCGGCGTAGTCCCACGGCGTGGTGCGGGTCCACGCGCCCTTGAGGATCTGCATGTACTCCCGCGTGCGGGCGTAGCGGTCGTCCTTGGCCAGCCGGTCGCCCTCGCGGGCCTGCTCGTGGTCGCTGCCGCCGGTGATGACGTGCACGGTCACGCGCCCGCCGGAGAGCTGGTCGGCCGTCGCGAAGGTCTTCGCCGCGAAGGTCGGGATCGACAGGTTGGGCCGGTGGGCGATGAGCAGCTGCAGGCCCTCGACGTGGTCGAGGATGTAGGTGGCGGCCTGCGCGGGGTCGGCGCTGCCCGAGGAGTAGGCGGTGAGCACCCGGTCCCAGCCGTTGTCGGCGTGGGCGCGGGCCAGGCGCAGGGTGTAGTCGGGGTCGAAGGCCGGGCCGGTGCGGGCACCGGTCTCCGAGCCGTCGTTGGTCGCGGCGATACCGAGGAACTCGACGGGCACGGCGGGGCTCCTGACGGGGAGTGGGGTGGCGACGGCGGGGACGGGCGTGCGTCAGAGCGCGGAGTGGACCCGTCCGAGGTCGACGTGGCGCCGGGTCGTCAGGAGCGGCACGCCCTCCACCGTCCTCCCCGCCCGCGTGCGGGTCAACGTGTGAGCTCCGCTCTCGTGAGCACTTTCCGCGGCCATGACCGCGGAAGGTGCGCACGAGCGCGGAGCGCTCACCGGCGCAGGAAGCGCCGGGACGCCAGGTTCCCGAGCAGCTGCGCGGCCTGGACGATGACGATGATGATCACGACGGTGACGAGCGTGACCGGCCAGTCGAACTGCTGGTAGCCGTAGCTGATGGCGAAGTCGCCGAGCCCGCCGCCGCCCACGTAGCCCGCCATCGCCGACATGTCGACGACGGCGACGAAGATGAACGTGTAGCCGAGCACGAGCGGGGCCAGCGTCTCGGGGATCACGACCCCGAGCAGGATGCGCAGCCGGCTCGCGCCGCTCGCCCGGGCGGCCTCGACCGCGGCCGGATCGACCGCCAGCAGGTTCTGCTCGACGATGCGCCCGATGACGAACGTCGCCATCGCGACCATCGGGAAGAGCACCGAGCGGGTCCCGATCGTGGTGCCCATGACCGCGAGGGTCACCGGGCCGACCGCGGTGATGAAGATGATGAACGGGATCGGGCGGATGATGTTCACGGCCACGTTGAGCAGCCCGAACACCATCGGTTGCGGGAACAGGCCGCCGCGCCGGGTGGCGTGCAGCGCGAGTCCGAGGGCCAGGCCGAGCAGCCCGGCGAGCAGCATCGTCCAGAACACCATGTAGAGGGTCTGGGCCAGGGCGAGCCCGAACTGGGGGAGCAGCGCGGTCACGTCGGCACCTCGACGCGGGTGTGGACCTCGAGGGCCGCGACGAGCGCGTCGACGGCGCCGGCGTCGCCCTGCAGCGCGTAGGTCATGCTGCCGACCGGGCGCTCGGCGAGCTCGGCGATGCCGCCGTAGACCACGACCGAGCGGACGTCCGGGTGCGCGGCGAGGGTGTCGGTGACGGCCTCCTGGTCGCCGTCGCGGCCGATGCCGATCGTCACCAGGCGCCCGCCGAAGCGCTCGCGCAGGCGCGCGAGGGTCTCGGGGCCCGGGCGGTCGCGCAGGGCCCCGTGCACGAAGCGCCGGGTGGCGTCCTCGCGCGGGGCGGAGAACACGTCGTACACCGCGCCCTCCTCGACCACGCGGCCCTCGGCCATGACGACGACCCGGTCGCACAGCGAGCTCACGACGTCCATCTCGTGGGTGATGACGACGATCGTGGTGCCGAGCTCGGCGTTGACCCGCCGGAGCAGGGCGAGGACCTCGCGCGTGGTCTCCGGGTCGAGCGCGCTGGTCGCCTCGTCGGCGACGAGGACCGCGGGCGAGGTCGCGAGGGCGCGGGCGATGCCGACGCGCTGCTTCTGCCCGCCCGACAGGCGCGCCGGGTACTGCCGGGCCTTGTCGGTCAGCCCCACGAAGTCGAGCAGCTCGGCGACCCGGGCCTCGCGGTCGGCCTTGGCGCGGCCCGCGATCCGCAGCGGGTAGGCGACGTTGCCGGCCACCGTCCGCGAGGACAGCAGCCCGAACTGCTGGAAGATCATCCCGACCTCGCCGCGCAGCGCGCGCAGGCCACGTTCGCCCAGGTCGGAGGTGACGCGCTCGCGCACGCGCACCTCGCCCTCGGTGGGCAGCTCCAGGGCGTTGACCAGCCGGGCGAGGGTGCTCTTGCCCGCGCCGGACCAGCCGATGACGCCGGTGATCGAGCCCTCCTCGATCGCGAGGTCGACCCCGTCGAGGGCGCGCACGTCGGCGCCCCCGCGAGGGCCGGGGAACGTCTTGCCGACGCCCCGGAAGGTGATCACCGGCGCCATGTCAGCCGTTCGCCCGCTTCGCCACGTCGATCAGCTGCGCCTCGGTGGCCTGCAGGTCGGCGGCGTCGTTGGTCTTGAAGACGCCGTTCGCGCCGAGGTCCTTGCGGGCGGCGTCGATGACCTGCGGGTCGTGGTACAGCGCGGCGAGCTTGAGGAAGGTCGGGTTGTCCTTGTCGACCGCGCGGGCCACGAACAGGTTGATGTAGGGCTTCGACGACGGGCTGTTCGGGTCGTCCTTGAACAGGATCTTGTCGTCACCCAGGTTCGCGGCCGTGGCGTAGTTGTTGTTGACCACCGCGCCGTCGACGCCGGGCAGGTTGGCGGCGGTCTGGGCGGCGTCGATCGGGACGACCGTGACCTTGCTGGCGGCCGGGTCGATGTCGGCGGGCGTGGAGGCCGTGCTCCCGCCGCCGCGCAGCGTCAGCAGCTTCGCCGCCTGCAGGACGAGCAGCGCGCGGGCCTGGTTGACCGCGTCGTTGGGGATGGCGATGCGCGCGCCCTGCGGGATGGCGTCGACGTTGGGGAACTTCGTCGAGTACAGCGGCAGCGGGTAGACCGCGGTGGCGCCGATCGGCGTCAGGGTGTCGGTGTTCTTGACGTTGTAGTTGGCCAGGTACTGCAGGTGCTGGAACTGGTTGAGCTGCAGCTGCCCCTGCGACAGGGCCGGGTTCGGCTGGTTGTAGTCGGTGAAGTTGACGAGCTCGACGGTGATGCCCTGGGCGCGCGCCTTGTCGGTGAAGACGCGCCAGTAGCTCTCGGCGGCGTCGGCCACGCCGATGCGGACCGTGGCGTCACCGCCGCCGGAGGAGGGCGCGGAGCCGGGGGCGGCGCAGCCGGCGACCGCCAGCAGGAGCGTGGTGAGCAGGACGACCAGGCCCAGCGGGCCGGAACGGGCAGGGGAGGACACGAGAACCTCTCGGGTGAAGGACGCGCGCGCGTACGGCGGCGGGGACGAGCGGAGTGGGGCGGGAACGGCGCCTGCGGGAGGCGGCGTCTCAGCGGGACGGGCGACAGCCCATCGCCGGGGTGCGGCAGAGGTCGACGTGCAGACGTCGCACCAGCACACGGCTCGCGGTCACGGGCCCGTGGCGCTCCGCGCCATGTGAGCGCTGGTGCCCCCTATAGCGGGCGACAGCGCTCACATGAGCTCCGCTCACAGGTCGACGACGGGGCGCAGTCGCGACGTGGCGACGACGCTGATGATCGCGGTGAGCACCAGGAAGGCGCACGCGAGCCACGGCGAGCCGCTCGCGGCGGCCAGGAGCAGGGTGAGGATCGAGGGCGTGAGGCCGGAGGCGTAGATGCCGCTGCCCTGATACACCAGCGACATGCCGGTGTACCGGTTGCGGGTGGGGAAGAGCTCGGCGAACAGCGTCGACTCGGTGCCCGACTGCACGCCGTAGACCACCCCGAGCATCACCACCAGGGACGCGACGAGCGCGACCAGCGATCCGGCACCGATGCCGGCGAAGGCGGGGAACACCCCGAGCCCGAAGGCCACGTGACCCGCGATGAACACGTTCTTCCGGCCGAAGCGGTCGGCGAGACGCCCGGCCAGCGGGACGACGGCGGCGCTGATCAGGCCGCCGACGGTGACCGCGAGCAGGACGTCGTTGCGCGGCATCTTGACCGTCTGCACGGCGTAGGTCAGGACGAAGACGCCCCAGGTGTTGAACGCGGCGCCCTCGCCCCACCGGGCGAGCAGGCCCCAGCCGAGGTTGTAGCGCGACGCCTTGTCGCGCACGACGTCGACGATGGGGACCTGCGTGACCTCGCCGCCCTGCGCCTGCATGCGACGGAAGGCCGGGGTCTCGAAGACCTGGAGCCGCACGACGAGCCCGATACCGACGAGCACGACGCTCACGAGGAACGCGATCCGCCAGCCGTAGTCGAGGAAGGCCTGGTCGTCCATCAGCGCGCCCAGCAGGGCGAACGCGCCGGTGCCGAGCGAGAGCCCCAGCCCGAGCCCGATCTGCGGGCTCGACCCCCACAGCCCGCGCTTGCCGTGCGGGGCGTACTCGACGGCCATGAGCACCGCCCCGGCCCACTCGCCGCCGAGGGCGATGCCGCCGAGGACGCGCAGGAAGACGAGCAGGATCGGGGCCCAGATGCCGATCGTCTGCAGCGGGGGGAGCAGGCCGATCAGCGCCGTCGCGGCCCCGGCCAGGATCATGGTCGCGACGAGCGTCGTGCGGCGGCCGATGCGGTCGCCGAGGTGCCCGAAGAGGATGCCGCCGATGGGGCGGGCGACGAAGCCCGCGGCGAACGCGCCGAAGGAACCCAGCGTCTTGAGGGTCTCGTTGTCGCCCGGGAAGAACAGCTGCGGGAACACGAGGCTCGCCGCGGTGGCGAAGAGGAAGAAGTCGTACCACTCGATGGTGGTCCCGATGAGCGACGCGGTCAGGACCGTACGGGCCTGGGGATCGGCGGGGCATCGCCACCCTCGCCGGTGTCGTCGGTGGTCGTGGTGTCGGTGGTGCTCACGGCGGTGTCCTCCCGGGCGCGGCGGGACCCGGGCGGACGCGCGGGTCGGCGGGCTGCCGCACGGCGCCGCGTCGGCGACGCGGGGGTGCGGGCGGGTCAGCCGCGACAGGCGTGGAGGGTCAGCCTCGCGTGGTCGACGTGACGGCGACGGGTGAGCGCGACCGTGGGCAGGACGCAGCGCCGCACACGGGGGAGTGGCGTCGCAGCGGGCACGGTTGCTCACTGTGCCCGACAGCGGACGTATCGGCCACGTGAAGCGCAGCGCTCTGACCTGCGAAAAGTCCGGACAAACGGGCTGTGCCGGGGTCCTCACTCGATCGGGTGGGTGCGGCCTCATGGCGTCGGTCACAGGGACTTGCGGCAACGCGGACCTTGATCGCCTGGTCGGTCGTCGCTGATATGGCGCACGTCACAGGCTGAGAGAATCGTGAACTCTCGACCACGGAGCGCGACCGGTCGTGGCGTTTTGACCGGGGATCGGACGGCTGTCAGCGTTTCGTCCCGTGCAGCCCCACCTCCTCGTCGCCGTCGTCCGGCGACACGTGGATCTCCTGCGCACCTGCAGTGCTCTCTGTCGCTGATCACGCCGCGACCGAACGAGCACCGCCCGCACGACGCACGTTCTCCGCTTCCCTGCGCGCCGACACCGGTACCACCGGTGATCGGTGCTGCTCCCCGCTCCCCGAAGGACCCCGATGCGCAACGTGAAGTGGCTGGCGGCCGCGGCCGCGCTGGCCGTCCCCTGGCCCTGGCCCCGTCGGCGTTCGCCGCGGACCCGACGCCCCCGACGATCCCGGGGATCAACCCGCTCAAGCCCGTGTTCCTCTGCAACAACCTGCAGGGCGGGCTGTGCGTCGGCACCCCCCAGGGCGACACGATGATCGGCGGTCAGGAGGTCGACCGCATCTTCGGTGAGGACGGCGACGACGACATCGAGCAGAACCTGATCTTCCTCTTCGGTGCCAGCGACGAGGCCCACGGCGGCAAGGGTCGCGACTGCATCGACGGCGGTGGCGGTGTGTCGCAGCAGTTCGGCGACGAGGGCGACGACAACATTTCTTGCGAGTTCACGGCCTTCGTCGACCCGCAGGCGGCGCTGACCAGCGGGCCGGGCCCCGACATCGTCCACGGCGGCACGGGCAACGATTCGATGCACGGGATCTTCGACAGCGACAAGCTGTACGGCGACACCGGTGACGACCTGATCAACGACCCGTACCCGCTCGACCGCGACGCGCTGTACGGCGGGCCGGGCAACGACTCCTCAACGCCGCCGACGCCGGGGGCGACGACATCGTCGACGGCGACGGCCCCTCCCTCGGCGACACCAGCCTGGCGAACCCCACGGGCAAGGCCGACGGCAAGGACGCCCACGAGGACAAGGGCAAGCACGACGGCACGGACAAGGGCAAGGGCAGCAAGGACTTCGACACCTGCTACGGCGACCAGGGCGACACGTTCCTGAACTGCGAGAAGATCATCATCTCGCCGATCCCGCTGCTGATCAGCCCGAACGGGCCGGTCCCGCTGCCCCGCGCCCTCGTCGAGTTCAACGCGAACCCGACGACCGCGAAGGTGAAGCCTCAGGGGACGTGACGGCGATCACGCCTGACGCGCGGCGCGCAGGGGTGCCACCACGAGCGAGCGGTGGCACGCCTGCGCGTCGCGCTCGACGCACAGCAGCGCGGTGACCGTGTCGTCGGGAGCTCCCGCGCGAGCGCGTCGAGGTCGAACGGCGCGAGGATCTCGGCGCGGTAGCCCTCGACGTACGCGGGGGCGAGCGCGACGCGACTGCGCTTGCCGACGCCCTCCCGGTCGTCCTCGCGGTACTGGACTCGACGGAGCTCGGTGGTCGGGGCCAGGCCTGGGACGTGGCGGTAGCCGACCCCGGCCCCGGCGAGCAGCTGCTGCAGCCGCACCGCGTTCGCCCAGGCGTACGCGGGTCCGCGGACCCCGCGCCGCTGGCGCAGGTCGAGCAGGAGCCCGACCCCGCGGCCGGCGAGCGCGGCGAGGAAGTCGTCGGCCGTGGAGCCGTACACGCCGATCGTCGTGATCCCGGCGTCGACGTCGTCCCCGGCCCCGGTCACGAGACGGCGGTCCCCTCGAGCTCGACCAGCAGCGGGGGGAGGGCGAGCCGGGTCACGCCGAGCAGCGTGGTCGGGGGCGCCGCCCCCGCGCCGCCCAGCCGCGACGCCAGCACGCCGTAGTGCGCGAACAGCAGGTCGACGTCGGTGGTGTACACGGTGAGCCGGACCAGGTCGGCGAGGGTCATGCCGGCGCCGCCGAGCACCGCCTCGAGGTTGTCGAGGGCGAGCGCGAGCTGCGCCGCCATGTCGACGGCGTGCCGCGGCTCGCCGTCGTCGCCCATCGCGGCCTGACCGGCGCAGTACAGCGTGCGCGCGTGACCCGACACGACCTCGCCCTGGTGGTACCCCAGCGCCGTCGACCACGGCCACGGGTCGATCGTCGTGCGCTGCGTCGTCATCGGTGGCTCCCTCGTCTCGTCCCGATTCCGTCGGAGCCGAGCATCGCGGCCAAACACGACAACCCCCGTCATACATCTCGATACCGGTCCCCCGTGCGTGCCGACCGCCTGGTCTCGCTGGTGCTGCTGCTGCGCCGGCGCGAGCGGTCGTCCGCGGCGACGCTGGCGCGCGAGCTGGGGGTCTCGACGCGGACCGTGCTGCGCGACATCGAGGCGCTGTCGCTGGCGGGCGTCCCGGTCTACGCCGAGCGCGGGCGCCAGGGCGGGTTCGCGCTGCTGCCCGGCTTCCGGACCGAGCTGAGCGGGCTCACCCACGACGAGGCCCTCGCCCTGCTCGTCGTCGGCGCCCGCCGCGGCGCCGAGGCGTTCGGTCTCGGGCCGGCGCTCGCCTCGGCGATGCTCGAGGTCGTCGACGCGCTGCCCGAGCGGCACCGGCCGACGGCGGCGGGCGCGGCCGGGCGCGTGCTCGTCGACCCGGAGGCCGACCTCCTCGCGCGCCCGCTGGTGGCCGACGACGTCGCGGAGCACGTCATGGTCGAGGTCCGGCGGGCAGTGTTCGCCGCGCACCGGCTGCGGATCCACTACGCGCGCGCCGACGAGCCCCCGACGTGGCGCACCGTCGACCCGGTCGGGCTGGTCAGCGTGCGCGAGCACGGCTACCTGCTGGCCACGGCGGCGGGCGCCGACCGCACCTACCGGCTCTCCCGCCTCGTCGCGGCCGAGGAGCTGGACGAGCCCGCGCAGCGGCCCGAGCAGGTCGACCTCGCCCGGGTCTGGCAGGAGCGCAGCGCGCGGTTCCGGGCGGGCGAGGAGCAGGTCACCGCGCTGGTGCGGGTCGCGGCGTCGCGTCGCGGCGACCTCGTCGACACCGCGCTCGCCGTGCTCGCCGACGACGTCGGGCCCGACGGCCGGGTGCGCCTCGAGGTGACCTTCCAGGACGCCCGGCACGCGGAGTGGGCGCTGTGGCGTCTCGGCGCCGACGCGGAGGTGCTCGCGCCGGAGACGCTGCGGGCGACGCTGCGCGAGCGCGCCTCGCGATCGTGACGGCCTACGGCCATGTGTGTGGTTCTGGGGGCCATAGCCCCGAAAACCACACGCGGGCCGGAGGCCCACTAGAAGTAGCCGTTGCCCGGCAGCGGGTCGCCGGAGATGTGCAGACGCCCCAGCGCCGCCGCCTTGTACGACGCCGGGTTGTGCAGCGTGATCGTGCGCAGGTTGCGCCAGTGCCGGTCGAGGTTGCGCGCCCGGCTCGACGCGGACGCGCCGCCGACGTCGAACAGCGCGGTCGCGGCGTCGGTCGCGACGCGGTCGAGGTGCACCTTCACCGACGCCGCCGCGAGCGACGCCCGCCGGCCCACCTCGTCGGTCGGCTCGCCCGCGGCCACCGCGCGCTCGGCGTCGCCGACGGCGTCGGCCGCGGCGAGGACCGCGGCCTCGGCCACCCAGGCCGTCGCCGCGAGCCGCCCGACGGCCTCCTGCAGGATCGGGTCGTCGACCGTCGACGGGGTGGGCGCGTGGTCGAAGGTGCGGTTGCGCGTGCGCACCAGCTCCGCGGCGTCGGCGACCACCGAGCGCAGGATCCCCGCCACCACGGCGTGCAGGTAGAGCTGCAGGAACGGCACGTCGCCCGCCGGGCGCGGCGCGGTGCGCGGGCGCACGGTGAGGAACTCGTGCGGCGCGACGGCCACGGTCGCGAAGCTCGTCGTGCCCGTCCCGGTGCGGCGCTGGCCGATACCGTCCCAGTCGTCGACGACCGACACGCCCTCGCGGTCGCACGGGACGACGACGGTGGCCACGCGGTCGCCGGGCACGCGGGCGACGACCGCGATCCAGTCGGCGTAGAGGCTGCCGGTGCTGTAGTACTTCGTGCCGTCGAGGACCAGGCCGTGCTCGGTCTCGGTCAGCGTCGTCGCGAAGTCGTGGTTGCCGGCGAGCACCGGGCCGGTCTCGCTGATCGCGTTGCCGAAGACCTTCCCGGCGCGCACCTCGTCGAGCCAGCGTCGCCCCTCGTCCGCGGGCATCCGCAGGAACCCGAGGACCTGGCTGTAGTGCGTGCGCAGGACGTGGGCGACGACCGGGTCGGCCTCGGCGAGGTCGATGACGAACGCCATCAGCTCGCGGACCGACGCGCCCCGCCCGCCCTCGCCCTCCGGCAGCGACAGCGCGCCCAGCCCGGCGGCCGCCACCGCGGCGACCTCGGCGGTCGGGCTCTCGTCGCGCCGCTCGCGCTCGGCGGCGCCCGCGGCGATGGTCGCGAGCAGGGCGGCGGTCTCGTCGGTCGCGGTCGTCACCCGCCCGATCCTGCGCGATCGGCGAGCTGCCGGCGCGAGACCAGTCCCGCGAGGCGGCCGTCGCGGACCAGCGGCGCGGCCCCGGCGTCCGCGGGCAGGCGTCCGAGGGCCTCGGCGGCGGGCTCGCCGGTGCCGATCCCGACCGGCGGGGTCGCGGGCAGCGCCACCGGCGGGTCGGGGTCGCCGGCGGGTCCGTCGGTGAGGTCGGCGGCCGTGAGCAGCGCGAGGACCTCGCCGGCGGCGGGCGGGAAGCGGTCGCCGCGCCCGGCGAGCACGACCGGCAGCACCTCCTGGCCCGACCCGGCGAGGGCCTCGCGGGCGGCGCGCACCGAGGTGCCCGCCGGGACCGTCGTCACCGCGCCGACGAGGTCGACCAGGGTGCCGGGGCGGTCGTCGTCGAGGAAGCCCTGGCGGCGGACCCAGTCGTCGGAGTGGTACTTCGACAGGTAGGCCCGGCCCGAGTCGGGGAGCACGGCGACGACGACGTCGTCGGGCCCGGCGTCGCGGGCCACGCGCAGCGCCCCGGCCACGGCCGTCCCCGAGGAGCCGCCGACCAGCAGACCCTCGGCGCGGGCGAGCGCGCGACAGACGTGGATCGACTCGCGGTCGCCGATCGGCAGGACCCGGTCGACGACGTCGCGGTGGTACGACGCCGGCCACGGGTCGTCGACGGTCCGGGGTGCACGTAGTGCCCGGCCGCCTCGATCGCGAACGGGCTGCCGTCGCCACCGCTGTAGGTGCTGGTCACGGGGTCGGCGCCGATCACCTCGACGCGCCCGCCCGAGACGTCCTTCAGGTGCCCGCCCGTGCCCGAGATCGTGCCGCCGGTCCCGACGGTGGCGACGAGGTGGGTGATCCGCCCGCCGGTGCCCTCCCAGATCTCCGGGCCGGTCGTGCGGCGGTGGACCTCGGGGTTGGCGGGGTTGCCGTACTGGTCGGCCCACCAGCCGCCCGGGGTCTCGGCGGCGATCCGCGCCGCCCACGCGACGACGTGGTGCGGGTCCTCGCGCGGCAGCGCCGACGGCGTCAGCACCACCCGCGCGCCGTACGCCCGCAGCGCGTCGAGCTTCTCGACCGCGGTCTTGTCGGGCAGCACGCAGACCATCGCGTACCCGCGGGCGGCGGCGACCTGCGCGAGCCCGAGCCCGGTGTTGCCCGAGGTGCCCTCGACGATCGTCCCGCCGGGCGCGAGCGCCCCGGTCCGCTCGGCGTCGAGCACCATCGCCAGCGCGGCGCGGTCCTTCACCGACCCGCCGGGGTTGAGGTACTCGAGCTTGACGTACACCGCGGCCGCGATCCCCTCGGTGACCCGGCGCAGCCGCACCAGCGGGGTGCCGCCGACGAGGTCGACGATCGACTCGTGCACGGCTCAGACCGTGGTCGACTGCCGCAGGGGCGCGAGGCCCAGGTGCTCGCGCAGCGTCGTGCCGACGTAGTCGCGACGGAACGACCCGCGCTCCTGCAGCAGCGGAACGACGGTGTCGGCGAACTCGTCGAGCCCGCCCGGAGTGATGTGCGGGACGAGCACGAAGCCGTCGCACGCGTCCTCCTGGACGAAGCGGTCGATGGTGTCGGCCACGCGCGCCGGGGTGCCGACGAAGGTGTGACGCCCCTGCTTGCGGATGATCACCTCGCGCAGCGAGAGGTGCTCGGCCTCGCCCAGTTCGCGCCACTCGTTCGCGGTCGCGACCGGGTCGCGGTACTGCCGCACGCTCGCCCGGCCCTTGGAGATGTGCTGGCCCGAGTCGACGTCGTCGTCGGTCTTCGGGTCGAACGAGGGCACCGGGCCGTCGTGGTCGACGTCGGAGAGGTCGAGGTTCCAGAGCTGCTCGGCGAACGCGATCGCCGTGGCCGGCCCGATCTGCTGGCGCTGGACGTGGCGGGCGCGCTCGGCGGCCTCGTCCTCGGTGTCGCCGAGCACGAACGTCGACGCCGGCAGGATCTTGAGGTCCTCGGGGCGCCGGCCGAACTTCGCGAGGCGGCTCTTCACGTCGGCGTAGAACTCCTGGCCCGCCTCGAACTCCGCGTGCCGGGTGAAGATCGCGTCGGCGCTGTGCGCGGCGAACTCGCGCCCCTCCTCGGAGTCGCCGGCCTGGATGATCACCGGGTGGCCCTGCGGGCTGCGCGGGGTGGCGAAGCGCCCGGAGATGTCGAACTGGTCGCTCTGCACGGCGAAGGCCCCCGCCCCCGCGCCCTGCCGCACGAACTCGCCGGTCGACGCGTCGGCGACGACGTCGTCGGCGTCCCAGGAGTCCCACAGCGTCTTCGCGGTGGCGAGCATCTCCTCGGCGCGCAGGTACCGCTTGTCCTTGGGCAGGTAGCCGCCACGGCGGAAGTTCTCGCCGGTGAACTCGTCCCAGCTCGTGACGACGTTCCACGCCGCCCGGCCGCCCGAGAGGTGGTCGAGGGAGGCGAGCTTGCGGGCCACGTCGAGAGGCTCGTTGAACGTCGAGTTGATCGTGCCGGCCAGCCCGAGCCGCTCGGTGACGGCGGCCATCCCCATGAGGATGGAGACGTTGTCGGGGCGGCCGACGACGTCGAGGTCGTAGATCTTGCCGCCCTGCTCGCGCAGGCGCAGGCCCTCGGCGAGGAACAGGAAGTCGAACTTCGCGCGCTCGGCGGTCTGCGCGAAGTGGCGGAACGACGCGAAGTCGATGTGGCTGCCTGCCGCCGGGTCGCTCCACACCGTGGTGTTGTTGACGCCCGGGAAGTGCGCGGCGAGATGGATCTGCTTGCGGGGCTCGACCATGGCTCCAGGTCTCCTCAGACGCTCTGGTGCGACGCGGCGTAGCGGTCGGCGGGGTGACCCAGACCGAAGTGCCCGCGCAGGGTGTCGGCGGCGTACGACGTGCGGAACAGGCCCCGGCGCTGCAGCTCGGGGACCAGCTCGCGGGTGATGCGCGGCAGGTCGTGGGTGGTGACGGCCGGGCGCAGGCGCGCCCCGACGATGCCGGCGGCCGCCCACGCCTCGAGGACGTCGGCGACGTCGGCGACGGTGCCGGTGACGCTCTTCGCGTCGCCCTTGCGGGCGCGTCCGTCGGCGCCGACGGTGATGCCCCGGCCGTCGCCCGAGAGGTCGTCGAGCCGGTCGCGGCGCCGCCCGGCCGCGTCGGCGGTGTCGTCGAGGAACACGAGCAGGTCGCCGAGGACCCGCAGCGGCTCGCCGGTGCGCCCGACGGCCGACTCGGCCGCCCGGACCGCCGCGACGACCTCGGCGGGCGTCCCGCACGGCCCGTCCATCCCGGCGCCGTCGGGGGTCGTGAACACGACGTCGGCCGTGCGCGCGGCGAGCCGGTAGGCGAGGTCGACGTGGGCGAGGACGGTGACCAGCGGCTGGCCCTGCGGCGGGCGCGGCGTGATCGACGGGCCGCGGACCGCGAAGTGCGACCCGACGAAGTCGATGTAGTGCAGCTTCTCGCGGTCGACGAACCGGCCGGTGGACGCGTCGCGGATCTCCGCGTCGTCCTCCCAGCTGTCCCAGAGCCGGCGCTGGACCTCGACGTGGTCGGCGGCCTCGTCGAAGAGCCCCTCGCGGTCCTCGGCGGCGACGTCGCGGCGCCCGAACAGCGCCGCCTCGACCGGGTCGCCCGACACCCGCACGCGCTCGCCGGCGCGGCCCTCGCTGACGTAGTCGAGGGTGGCGATCTGCGTCGAGACGTGGAACGGCTCGGTGTGGGTGGCCACGACCGTCGGCACCAGCCCGACGTGGGTGGTCACGGGCCCGAGGCGCTGCGCGATCAGCGTGGGGTCGAGGCGGCCCTGCAGATGGTCGGGCCGGTCGTCCTGGACGCGGAAGGAGTCCTCGAAGGTGACGAGGTCGGCCAGCCCGGCCTCGGCCTCGCGGACCTGGTCGAGCCAGAACCCCGCGGTCAGCAGCTCGTCGGCCCGCGACCCGGGCTCGCGCCACGACGCCGGGTGCCACCCGGTGCCCTCGAGCGCGACGGCCAGGTGCAGCGTGTCCTGCGGTGCGGCCATGGTGGAGGTGCTCCTCGCTGCGTGGGGACTGCGGGGCTACGCGGTCGGTGCGCGGTCTCTCCCGGGTCAGCGCGTGGCGCCCGCGCGCTGTTCCCGGTCGGCGGTCGGGGTGACGTGGTCGGGGGCGCGCAGCACGGCGAAGTCGGGGCGGGCGCGCAACCGGAACCCGAGGTGCTCGTAGAGGCCGATGGCCCGCGTGTTGTCGGCCACCGCGTGCAGGAACGGGGCCTCGTCGCGGGCGTGGATCCGCCCGACCAGGTCGCGGACCAGGCGCGCCGCCAGCCCGCGACCCTGGTGGTCGGGGTGGGTGCACACGGCGCTGATCTCGGTGTGCCCGGGCACGCGCAGCCGCTCGCCGGCCATGGCGACGAGCTCACCGTCGATCCGGAGGCCGAGGTAGGTGCCCATCGCGATGGTGCGCCGCAGGAACGGCCCCGGACGGGTGCGCGCGACCAGCGCCAGCATCGCGTCGACGTCGTCGGCGCCGAGGACGGCCGCGTCGGGATCGGGGGCGCCGCGCACGTCCTCGGCGACGAGCCGGACACCGGGCATGGTGCGTTCGACGGCCCAGCCCACGGCCGGCTCGACGGGGCGGGTGGTGCCGAGCACGGCGGTGCCGCCGGCGCCGAGGAGCGCCGCCGCGTCGGCCCACTCGCGCGCGTCCGCGGGCAGGGCGAGGAACGGCGCGACGTCGGGCCGGTAGCGCACGGCCCCGCCGTGGTGCTCGGCGAGTGCGGCGTGCGGGCCCTGCAGGGCGGTACGGATGGGGTCGTCGAGCGGGTGCTCGCTCACCGACGGACGTCCTTCCACGACGACGGGGTGCCCGGTGCGCGGGGTCCGCGGCGACCGGGCCGGTGCCCGTCGGGGCTACAGCCCGGGCGGCGAGCCGACGCCGTCGAGCCAGCGCCGCGCGACCAGCGGCACGGCGCGGGCGGTCGGACGGGTGCTCACGTCACCACCGTAACCGCCGCGCGGCCTATCATCTCCGCAGACAGCGACGTCGCCCGATCGGATCCCGAGCACAGGCGGTCGTCGATGATCATCCCGGTCTGCACGCACGCGCACGACCCCCACGCGGTCCTGCCCGCGCTGGCGGCGGCCGGGAGCGAGGTGCGCCGGGTCGCGCTGCGCCCGGCGGCGGCCCGCGAGCTGAGCGACGCCGACATCGTGATCGTCGACGGGCGTGACGACCTGCACACCGCCCGGCGGCTCTGCGTCGAGCTGCTCACCCGGCCGCGGCTGGCCGTCGTGGTCGTCGTCGTCGAGGGCGGGCTGATCACCCTCGGCCCGCAGCTCGCGCCCGCCCAGTTCCTGCTGCCCGGCACCGGCCCCGCCGAGGTCCGGGCCCGCCTCGCGCTGGCCCGCTCGCGCACCCGCGTCGGCGCGCGGCGCGAGCGGGCGTCGCGGATGGGGTCGCTGACCCTCGAGCGCGAGCGCCGACGGGCCGTCGTCGACGGGCGCGACCTGCGGCTCTCCGAGCGCGAGTTCGCGGTGCTCGCGACGCTGGCGTCCTGCACCGGCAAGGTCGTCGGGCGCCGGGAGCTGCTCGAACGGGCGTGGGGGAGTCGCTGGTTCGCCCCCGGCGCCGTCGACCCGGTGGTCCGACGGCTGCGCGCCGAGCTGGGCGGCGACGCCGTCGAGGCCGTCCGCGGCGTCGGCTACCGCCTCCGGACCGAGTGCCTGTTCCGCTGATGTGGGCCTCCGGCCCACGTGTGTGGTTTCGGGTGTCCCAACCCCCAGAACCCACACATGAGCGAAGCTCACACGGTGACCACCGAGGCCCCGCCCGACGACGTCGCGAGCGAGGAGGGCCGCCTGCGACGGCACCTCGGCACGCCCGCCCTCACCGCGATCGGGTTCTCGAACATCGACGGGTCGGGCTGGCTGTTCGCCGCGCTCTACGCCGCCCAGATCGCCGGACCGGCGGCGATCCTCGCGTGGGTCGCGGCGGGCGTGCTGGTCTCGCTCGTGGCGCTGGTCGTGGTCGAGCTCGGGGCGACCAGGCCCGAGGGCGGCGGCACGGTGCGCTGGCCGCTGTACGCGAGCGGGCGCCTCGCCGGGACCGTCGTCGGCTTCTCGGTGCTGCTCTCGGTCGGGGCGACCAGCGCCGAGCTGACCGCGATCGTCCAGTACGCCGGCTACTACCTGCCCTGGCTCTACGTCGACGACGCGCTGACCGGCGCCGGTGTCGTCGCCGCGGTGCTCCTGTCGGTCGTGCTCACCGCGCTGAACTGGTTCGGGGTGCGCCTGTTCGGCCGGGTCAACACCGCGGTGACCGTCGTCAAGGTCGCCGTCCCGGTCCTCACCGTCGTGCTGCTCATCGCCTCGGGCTTCGACTCCTCGCACCTCACCGACCCGGCCACCGGCGGCTTCGCGCCCTACGGCTACGGCGCCGTGCTCACCGCGCTCGCCGGCGGCGGGATCGTCTACTCGGTCAACGGGTTCCAGGCGCCCGTCGACTTCTCCGGCGAGGCCCGCGACCCGCGCCGCACGGTCCCGCGCGCCGTCCTCGGCAGCATCGCGGCGGCCGTCCTGCTCTACCTGGGCCTGCAGGTCGCCGTCCTCGGCGCGGTGCCCGACGCCGCGCTCGCCGCCGGCTGGCAGGGCGTGAACTTCGCGTCACCCTTCGGCGAGCTCGCCGTCGCCCTGAACCTGGGCTTCCTCGCCGCCCTGCTCTACGCCGACGCCGTCGTGTCGCCGGGCGGGTCGGCCTACGTCGGGGTCGGGGTGAACGCCCGCCACACCTACGCGCTGGCCAAGAACCGGCTGCTGCCGCGCGCCCTCATGACCGTGCACGCCGGGTCCGGGGTGCCGCGCCGGGCGCTGCTGCTCAACCTCGCGGTCATCGTGGTCTTCCTGCTCCCGTTCCGCGGCTGGCAGGACATCGTCGGGGTGATGGGCACGCTCTACCTGCTGCTCTACCTCGCCGCGGCGGTGGCCGCCGAGGTTTTCCGCCGCCGCGAGCCCGCGCGGTTGTCGGGGTGGGTGCCGGGTCTGCGGGTCATCGCCCCGCTGGCGTTCGTGCTGTCGACGCTGTTCGTCTACTGGTCGGGCTTCGACGACCTGAGCCTGGCGCTGCCGCTCACGCTCGTCGGGGTCCCGCTCTTCGTCGTCCTGTGGCGCCGTGACCGGTCGACGCCGCTGGCGACCGAGCTGCGCCGCGGGGCGTGGCTGGTGGTGCACCTGCTCGTGCTGACGCTGCTCTCGGGACTCGGGAGCTTCGACGGGGCCGGCGTGCTGCCCGCGCCCTGGGACAGCCTGGCGGCCGCGGTCCTCGCCCTCGTCGTGTTCCCGCTGTCCGTGCGCTCGGGGGTGCGCGACCCCGCCCCGTTGGGCTGACCAGCGACTCCGGACGGTGACCGTCCCCGACCCCGTCGCTTTGGGGAACACCGCTCGTATCGGGAGCTGCAACCCGTTCGTGAACGACCTCTCGATCAAGGTCTTCGGCCAGGAATGCGGTTCCGACACCGATCAGGACGGTCTGGTCAACGGTGTCGAGGACGAGATGATCGATATCCTGTTCAGCCTCGGCCAGAACAGCGTGCCCCTCTCGGCGGGCGACGCCGACGGCGTCGGTCCGCGGTCGTCGACGCGGTCGGGCGTCCTCGGCGGCGATCGACCGCCCCGGCGTATGTCCGGCCCTGGTCGCCATCGGACCGCCTGGTGATCGCAGATCGAAGGACGCAACGGCGTGCGGATGCGCACCTGCGTCCTCATCGTCGTGATCACGGCCCCGGCCGGCGATCGCAGCGCCGGCGCCCGAGGCGAGGCTCTCGGGTACGTGGCGGTCGGGGCTTGTAACTCAGGTCACACGGATGGGCGAAGCCCGCGTCGCCCGCGTCCCGACGTCGTGATCGCTCGTTGGAGCAGACGCGCGGGGACCGGGGGGGGGGGCACGTTCGTGGTTCCCCCGGATGCCGACGCTCCTCCGCGCACGTCATACCGAGAGGAACCGCCACGATGGGCGCTCACACCGCAGTCCGCACCACCGACTCGACCCTGCGGGGCGGCCTCACGGGCCGCGTCGCGCTGACCGGCGTCGCCGCGCTGGCCCTGCTCGGCGGGGGCGCGGGCACCGCGCTCGCGTCCGACCACGACGGCGGGCAGCGGGGCACCGGCAACGTCGCCTGCGGCGCCGAGGGCGGCGACCTGCACAACGACGCCGTCGGCAACGGCCTCGGCGGCATCGGCCAGGGCGCCGGCCCCGTCGCGTCGGGGAACGCCGGGCAGCTGGCGAGCTGCAACTCGTTCCTCAACGACAACCTGAACGACGCGTCGGTCAACGTCCTCGCCCAGCAGGTCGTCGACGTCCCCTGAGTCGTCACGTCCACCGGCGCGGTCGGTCCCTCGACGGGGCCGGCCGCGCTGTCGTCTGTCGGGCTGCGCCCTGGTGCGCGATGTCGTGCGCCACAGGGCACAGGATCACGCACATAGGCGGCAGCCCGACATCGGTTGCCCCTGCGAGGACGGAACGGTAAGCAGGGACGAGCGAGTGCGACCCCGGAGGAGGTGCAGGTGCGCATGCCCACCGGCTCCTCCGCGTCGTTCGGGCCGCGTGCGGGCTTCCGCGGCACGGCGCGCCGGCACGTCGACCTGCTGCGCACGGCGAGTGCGGTCTGTCCGGTCTGACGACCGTCGACGACCCCGCCGCCCCGCACGTCAGGACCTCCGCATGCCCACGCACACCCCGTTCCGTCTCGCCGTCGCCCTCGAGCCGCAGCGGCGCCCCGACGCGCCCTCGTGGCGTCACCTCGTCGCCACCGCCGGCGAGGCCGATCCCGACCTGATCTCCCTCGTCGACCCCGTCGGCGGCGTGTCCGAGCGGATCGACGCCCGCGACGGCGTCGCGGGGCCCGCGGTGCGACGCCCGCTGCCGCGGGCGTCGCCGCCCCCTTCGGGAGGCGCTCGAGGCGCTGGAGGTCGTGCACCCGGCGCGGGGCGGGCCCGTGGTGCTCGTGCTCGCGCGCTCCGACCACGGCTACCGGGTCGCCGCACGCGTCGCCGACGCCGTGGTGATCACCGCCGTCGACACCGCCGAGGTCCGCGAGCTCGTCGACCGCGTCCGCGCCGCCGAGCACGAGGTGGGGCGCGGCGACCGGCCGCTGCCGGTGCTCGCCGAGCTCGCCGTCGCGGACGACGGGCCCGTCGTGCGCGCGGGCGACCGGGTCGTGGCCACCGGCACCGACGACACCGCCCGCCTGCTGCGCACGTGGCGCGCGGCCGGCCTCGACGGCGTGCGGCTGCGCCCCGCGGTGCTGCCCGACGACCTCACGGCGCTCGCCCGCCTGGTGCCGGGCCTGCGCGCCGCCGGACTGCGCCCGCCCGCTCGGAGCGCGCCCGCGGCGGCCGACCGCGATGCGACGATCGGGGCCGACCGGTGACGACGCCGCTGTCGATCCTCGATCTGTCGCCGGTGCGCGCGGGTGGCACGGGCGCCGACGCGCTGCGCGCCAGCGTCGCCCTCGCGCAGGCCGCCGAGGAGGCCGGCTACGCCCGCTACTGGGTCGCCGAGCACCACCTGACCCCCGGCGTCGCCTCGGCGTCGACGCCGGTGCTCGCCGGGCTCATCGCGGGCGAGACCGACCGCATCCGCGTGGGGTCGGGCGCCGTGCAGATGCCGATGACCCCGCCCCTGCTGGTCGCCGAGCAGTTCGGCACGGTCGCCGCCGTGCACCCCGGCCGGGTCGACCTCGGCCTCGGGCGCTTCGACATCCATAAGATCCTGGCGATGCGGCGGGCGCGCTCGGGCCCGCCCGGCGCCCCCGGGGCCGCGGCCGCGCCGCCGCCCGACCGGTGGGTCGACGGCCTGCTCGTCCCGTCGCCGCGGCGGGTGCCCGGGGTCGACCTGTCGACGTTCGCGACGCTCGCCGAGCGCATGGGCGTCGACGGCGACGCGCCCGCCCCCGACCACGGCGCGCAGGTCCGCGAGATCCTGGCCTACCTCGAGGGCACCGCGACCCGCGACGACGGGAGCCCGCTGCACTCGCCCGCCGCCGAGGGGGCCGACCTCGAGCTGTGGCTGCTCGGGTCGAGCGCCGGCGTCAGCGCCCGGACCGCGGGCGAGCTGGGCCTGCCGTTCGCGGTGAACTACCACACGATCCCGGCGACGGTCCTCGACACGGTGACGGCGTACCGGGAGGCGTTCCGGCCCTCGGCGCGCCGCGACCGTCCCCACGTCATGGTCTCGGCCGACGTCGTCGTGGCCCCGACCGACGAGGACGCGCGCGAGCTGGCCGCGCCCTACGGGCAGTGGGTGCTCGACGTCCGCACCGGGCGCGGCGCGCAGCCCTACGTCACGCCCGCGCAGGCACGGGCGCGGTCGTGGACCGACGCCGAGCGCGACGGGGTCGCCGACCGCGTCACCACGCAGTTCGTCGGCTCGCCCGGGACGGTCGTCGCCGGCCTGGAGACCCTCGTCCGGGCCACGGGCGCCGACGAGCTGCTGCTCACGACGATCACCACCGACCCCGTCGACCGCGTCCGCAGCCACCGGCTGCTCGCGGAGGCGTGGTCGGCGGCGCGTCCGGGTCGCGTGCCCGTGCCGTGAACGAACGAACGGCGCTCTCGCTGCTACCCGTGCAGCGAGAGCGCCGTTCGTTCCGTGGCAGGCGCGGTGTCAGGCCTGCGCGGCGCCCTCGCGGCGGGGGAGCACCCAGTTCGGGCGCACCCAGTGGCAGGTGTAGCCCTGCGGGATGCGCTGCAGGTAGTCCTGGTGCTCGGGCTCGGCCTCCCAGAACGGGCCCGCCGGCTCGACCTCGGTCGTCGCCTTGCCGGGCCAGAGCCCCGAGGCGTCGACGTCGGCGATCGTGTCGACCGCGACCCGGCGCTGCTCGTCGCTGGTGTAGTAGATCGCCGACCGGTAGCTGCGACCGAGGTCGTTGCCCTGCCGGTTCTTCGTCGACGGGTCGTGGATCTGGAAGAAGAACTCCAGGATCTCGCGGTAGGAGATGACGTCGGGGTCGAAGACGACCTCGACCGCCTCGGCGTGGTCGCCGTGGCGGCGGTAGGTCGCGTTCGGCGTCGCGTCGTCGCCGGAGTAGCCGACTCGCGTCGAGAGCACCCCGGGGCGGTGGCGCAGCAGCTCCTGGGCGCCCCAGAAGCACCCGCCGGCCAGGATCGCCGTCTCGGTAGCCACAGTGATTCCTCCTCGTCGTCTGCGACGTCTCGTACAACACGTCGTCCCCGCCCGGGCTTCCCGCCGGGCGACCGCGCTCACCCACACGGTGCGTCATGCGGGCCGAGCGTTCCAGTTCCACGACGGAGACGTCGATGGGAGGGGTGGGTCGAACAGGTGCCCGGGTCGAGAGCGGCACCGGTGGGCGCGAGCCCGCGGGCCACACCGAGGAGGATGACCATGGAATTTCGATCGCAGCAGGTCCACGCCGCCGTCGGCGTCCTCACGAGCCGCTACGACATGACGGTCGAGGAGGCGTCGTCGATGCTCACCGAGTGGGCGCGGCGCACCCGGCTGAGCGCGGCCACCATCGCGTCGTGGGTCGTCGACGACGGGGGCGCCGCGGCCGAGCGGGCCGCCGAGGTCGTCGCCGCCTGATCGTCCGCTCAGGGCTCCAGCGGCGTGAGCGCGGGCAGGTTCACGACGATCGCCTCCTGCGTGGTGCGGGAGATGACGACGACCGCCGGGTGCTCGGGGTCGGGGTTCTCCTCGCGGTGCGGAACCCACGGCGGCACGTAGACGTAGTCGCCCGGCTCGGTCCGCAGGACGACCTCCTGGGTTCCGTCGTGGAAGACGAACCGGGGGTGCCCGGACACGACGTGGATGGAGGTCTCGGACTCGCCGTGGTGGTGGTCGGAGGACGACGTCGCCGGCGCCACGTGGGTCTCACCGGTCCAGAGGGCCGACGAGCCGACCGTCCTGCCGCTGACCGCTTCGAGGCGCCGCATGCCGCCCGACTGCGCGGTGTCGCCGGTGAGCTCGCCGCCGCGCACGAGGTGGACCCGCGTGTGGGCCGGCCGGCCGGGGCCGTCGGCGCGGTCGGGGAGATCGGGATGGAACGGCTCGCTCACGCCGGCACCTCCGCGTCGGGGCGGCGGGCGAGCTCGTCACGCACCCGCGGCAGGAGCTCCCGACCGTAGTCGACGACGTCGTCGAGCGGGTCGAACCCGCGCAGCAGGAACGTGGTGACGCCGAGGTCGACGTAGTCGAGCAGCGCCGCGGCGACGGTGTCGGGCGTGCCGACCAGCGCCGTCGAGTTGCCCGCCGCGCCCGTGGCCGACGCGGTCGGGGTCCACAGCGCGCGGTCGTGCAGCTCACCGCGCTCGGCCGCCGCGAGCAGGCGCCGCGACCCGGTGTTGGCCCGCTCGGCGTCGGCCCCGCGCCGGTGCGTGGTGCGCCCGGTGAAGGAGCCGCCGCCCCCGCCCGCGGCCTCGATGCGGGCGACGACGTCGTGCGCGCGCTCCCACGCCTGCTCCTCGGTGGCGCCGAGGATCGGGCGGAACGAGACGCTGATCCGCGGCATCGTCGTCCGCCCCGCCGCCCGTGCCGCGGCGTGGACCGACGCGATCTGCTCGGCGGTCTCGGCGAGCGGCTCGCCCCACAGCGCGAACACGTCGGCGTGCTTGCCGCCGACCCGGTAGGCGGCGTCGGAGGAGCCGCCGAAGGAGATCGGGATGCGGGGCCGCTGCCCGGGGCGGGGGACGGCGTGCACGTCCTCGACCCGGTACCGCTCGCCGCGGTGGTCGAAGGGCTCGGGCTCGGTCCAGGTCCGGGTGACGACGTCGAGGTACTCGTCGCTCCGGGCGTAGCGCTCGTCCTTGTCGGCGAAGTCGCCGTCGCGGCGCTGGTCGGCGTCGCTGCCGCCGGACACGACGTGCATCGTGACGCGGCCGCCCGAGAACGCGTCGAGGGTGGCGAACGCGCGCGCGGCCATCGTCGGGGCCATGAAGCCGGGCCGGTGGGCGACGAGGAAGCCGAGACGGGTCGAGTGCGCGGCGCCGTACGCGGCCACCTGCAGCCCGTCGGGGCCCGACGCGCTGTGCCCCACGAGCACCCGGTCGAACCCGGCGTCCTCGTGGGCCGCGACGAAGCGCCGCACGAAGTCCGGGTCGATCGCCGGGCCCGACGCCGGGTGGATCTCCGAGGAGTGCTGCGTGCTGATCTGGCCGGTGAACTCGACGGTCATGTGATCGAGTACCCCCGCCCGCGCACCCTCGCCCGCCGGGATCGGTCACGGGGACGACCGGTCGCGACGCCGTCCGACGTGACCGTTTCGTCACCGTCACTGTGCCTTCGTCCGTTGACAAGGCCGTCGGCGTGCCGTTCGCTGGCGGCGTGCTGGCCGCCCCGTCCGTGCTGCGCGCCGCCCGGCGTCACCACGTCGACCTGTGCCGCACCGCCGCCGCGCTCTGTCGCCGCTGACCGGCGCCCCCTCCGGCAGGGCCTGCGTCGACCCCTGCGTCACCCCCCGCCGGCCCGCACCGGGCCCCACCGACGGAGCACACCGTGAGCGAACCCCGAGCAGACGCGCGCGCGTCCGGCGAGCCCGAGACCGCCGCGAGCAGCGGCGAGGATCCCCGCGTGGGGCGCGTGCGCAGCCTCGCCCTCAACGAGGACTGGGCGGCCACCCTGGTCGGCCTGCTGATCCTCGTGCTGGTCCTGGTCGGACTCTGGCCCGGCTGGCTGGTGCCCTGATGAGCACCGAACCCGGCACGCCCTCGACCCGGCGCCCCACGGCCGACGCCGACGAGCGCCCCCTCCCGCAGACCCCCGACGGGCACTCGACGATCGTCTGGACGCTGGTCGGCCTCGTCGTGGTCGTCGGCCTCGCGCTGCTCGCCGGCCTGCTCGCCGACGGCGTCCCCGCCCTCGCGAAGGGCACGCCGCTCGCCGGGGTGGCGAAGGGCATCGAGTACCCCATCTACGCGATCCTGCTGGGGCTCGTCGGCAACCTCGTCCTCGGCCTGCTCGGCGTCCGCGAGCGCCTGGCGGGCGCGTTCCGCACCGAGTTCTTCATCAAGACGGGTCTCGTGCTGCTCGGCGCCTCCATCGACCTCGGCGTCATCGCCGGGGCCGCGGGCCCGGCGATCGTCCAGGCCGCGATCCTGGTCACGGCCGTCTTCGCCTTCACGTGGTGGCTCGCCGGTCGCCTCGGTGTCGAGGCGAAGCTGCGCGCTCTGCTCGCCTCGGCGGTGTCGATCTGCGGGGTCAGCGCCGCGATCGCGGCGGCGGGCGCGGTGCAGGCCCGCAAGGAGCAGCTGGCGTACTCGGCGAGCCTCGTCATCGTCTTCGCGCTGCCCTCGATCTTCCTGCTGCCGTGGCTGGCCACGCTGCTCGGGCTGCCGCCCGCGGTCGCGGGGGCGTGGATCGGCGGCAACATCGACACCACGGCCGCGGTCAGCGCGGCCGGAGCGCTCGCCGGTGAGGACGCACTGCAGATCGCGACGATCGTCAAGGTCACCCAGAACGCGCTGATGGGCCTCGTCGCTGTCGCGCTCACGGCCTACTTCGCGTTCCGGGTCGAGCGCAGCGAGGGCGACGCCCGCCCGCGCTGGGCCGACCTGTGGCACCGGTTCCCGAAGTTCGTCCTCGGGTTCCTCGCCGCGTCGGTGATCGCGACGATCTACCTCGGCGTCGCCGGCGACGCGGGCGAGGACGCGATCGACACCGTCAACGCGCTGCGGACGTTCTTCCTCACCCTCGCGGTCGTGTCCATCGGCCTGGAGGTCCGGCCCGGGCCGCTGCGCGAGGCCGGCTGGCGCCCGGTCGGGGTGTTCGGCGCGGCGACGGTGTTCAACCTCGCCGTCGGCCTCGGCCTCGCCGTACTGCTGTTCAGCACGGTGACCGTGTAGGCGTGTCCCGGCCCGCCGGGCGATCATGGGGCATCACCACCACGGCGGGACGGCAGCGCGCGGCGCTCTACGTCGGCGGCACCCTCGGGCCCTACGCGGGCACGATGGTCACCCCGATCGTGCACGAGGTCGGCGCCGACCTGGCCGCCACGCCCGGGGCGGTCGCGGGCTCGGTGACGGCGTACATGGTGCCCTTCGCCGCGTTGATGCTCGTGTCGGGCACGCTCGCCGAGCGCTGGGGCCGCGAGCGCACGATGCGCTGGTCGCTCGTCGCGTTCGCGGTGGCCAGCGCGGCGTGCGCGGCCGTCCCCGACCTCGGGTGGCTCTTCGCGGCGCGGGCGCTGCAGGGGTGCGCGAACGCGTTCACCACCCCGCTGCTGCTCGCGGCGATCACCGACCTGGTGCCGCGCGAGCGCCTCGGGCGCGCGCTCGGGCTGTTCGCGGGGATGCAGGCCGCGGGCCAGGCGGCGAGCCCGCTGGTCAGTGGCATCGCCGCCGCGCTCGACTGGCGCCTCGCGTTCGCCGCGCCCACCGCGATCGCGGCGGTCCTCGCGCTCACCGTCCCGCGCATGGGCGCGCCCGACGACGGGCCGCGTGGTGGCTGGCGGGCGCTGGCGTCGGGTCGGCTGGCGCTCGCGTGCGCCGTCGCCTTCCTGTGCTACCTCGCCGCGGTCGCGGTGACGGTGCTGGGGGTGCTGCGCGCGGAGGACGACTTCGGCCTGGGGCCCGTCGCCCGGGGGCTGCTCAGGACGGCGTTCGGGGTCGCGGGCCTCGTCGCCGGTCCGCTGCTCGGTCGCCGGAGCGGGCCGGTGCTGCCGGTCGCGGTGGTGCTCGCGACCGCGCTCGCGGCGAGCCTCGTGCTCACCGGTCTGGCCGGCTCGATCGCCCTGCTCGTCGCCGGCATCGCGGTCACCGGCGCCGCGGTCACCGGCGTGCGGGCCATCGTCAACGGGCTCGCGACCACCAGCGCGCCGGACAACCGGGCGGGCGCGGCGTCGGTGTGCCTCGCGCTGCAGTTCTTCGGCGGGGCGCTGGCGCCCGTCCTCAGGGTCCCGCTCTACGGCGCGGTGGGCGGGACGGCGCTGGCCGCGGTGGCGCTGGCGCCCCTCGCGGCCGCGGTCCTGCTGCACGCCGGACGCAGGGTCGCGGTGGCCGGTGGACGGGCGGGGTAGCGGCGGGTACGCCGGGGTCGTGCCCCCGCCCCGGCCCGCTGTTGCGGGTGCCTGCGGCACTCGTGAGCGGTGCGGGCCGTCACCGCGACCCGCGGCGCTCACATGCGCTCGCGCACCACGTCGTCGGCCGAGGGCGTGGCGGCGATCGTCGCGGCGAGGTCGCGGGCGGCGCCGATGACCGCCGCGTCGGAGACCACCGCGCGGGCCTGGGCGGCGACCGCGCCGGGATCGATCTCGTCGACCACCGCGCCGACCCCGGCGGCCCGGACGCCGTCGGCGTTCATGAAGTGGTCGGCGCCCAGCGGCAGGACCACGACGGGGCGCCCGGCGGCCAGCGCCGAGAGCAGCGTGGCCGCACCGCCGTGGCACACCACGGCGTCGACCGCGTCGAGCACCGCGTCGAGGGGTCCGAAGGGCCGGACCACCGCACCGTCGGGGATGCGCAGATCGTCGGCGTCGACGGCGGGGGAGAGGGCGCACACCACCCGCAGACCGGCGCCGACCAGGGCGTCGAGCAGGTGCTGGAGGGCATCGGCCCGCGCGAAGAGCGTGCCGAGCGTCAGCAGCACGCAGGGGCCGTCGCCGTCGGGAAGGCGCACGGGTCCGTCGCCCCCGCTCGCGAGACCGAGCTCCGCCCGCAGCGGGACCGACGGCCCGGGCGCGACCCAGCCGGGCGGGCGCAGTGCCGCGGCCACGGGTCGACGCGTGCGGCGGGGTCGGCTGCCGGGAGACCCAGCACGGCGAGCTGGTCGCGCACGCCCCGGTCGATCTCCTGCGAGCACACCGGCCCCAGGCTCACGGTGACGAGCGGGACGCCGCGCTCGGCCGCGAGCACCGGTCCGACCCCGTCGAGGCCCTCGGCCACGACGAGCTGCGGGTCGAAGCGTGCCGCCGCCGCCCGGGCCTCGTCGAGGGTGAGCTCGACCCGGGTCCCACCGAAGAACCGCCCGATGCGCGCGTCGACGCCGCGCCGCATCGCGTCCTCGGCGCGCTCCGCCTCCGGCCGGCGCCGCTCCGACTCGGCGAGCATCGCCCTGAGGTCGGGGCCCGCCGGCAGGAGCGTGACGTCGGGCGGGAGCAGCGGGGCGACCTCGCTCCCGGAGAGCACGGCGACCTCGCGACCGTGCCGGACGAGGGCGCGGGCCAGCGGGGTCAGGGTCAGGACGTGGGCGACGGCCGGGACGGACGAGAGCAGGACGCGCATGTGCGTGATCTTCGGGGCTGTGGCCCCGAAAATCACGCACATGCGTCAGCGACGCCCCGCCGCCGGGTGCCCGTCGGCGACCCGGGGCCCCGCGCCGCCGAGGACCACGCGCAGCGTGCCGGTCGGCGGCTCCTGCGGCATCCGTCCCCGGCGGCGCAGCTCCGGCACGACCAGCTCGGCGACCTGCTCGAACGTCCCCGGCGTGACCGCGTAGGCGAGGTTGAAGCCGTCGGCCCCGGTCTCGTCGACCCAGCGCTCCATCTCGTCGGCGACCTCGGTCGGCGACCCGACCGCGACCGGCCCGCGCCCGCCGACGGCGAGGTGCGCCGCGATCTCCGCGATCGTCCACTCCCGGTCGGGGTCGTCGACGGTGAACGACGCCAGCGCCGTCTGGCCGGCGTTCGTGTCGACGTGGCGCAGCGGCTCGTCGGGCGCGACGTCGGCGAGGTCGAGCCCCGTCCAGCCGCCGAACAGCGCCATCGCCCCCTCGCGCGAGCTCACCGCCAGGTACTCCTCGTACCGCGCCCGCGCGGCCTCGGCGGTCGCGGCGACCACCGGCGCGAGCTGGATGAAGATCGTCACCGATTCGGGGTCGCGGCCGGCCTCGGCGACGGCGGCCCGGATGCCGGCGACGCTCCTGGCGACCACGGTCGTCGAGGGCCCCGAGACGAACACCGCCTCGGCGTGGCGCCCCGCGAACGCCTTCCCGGCCGTCGACGCCCCCGCCTGGAAGATCACTGGCGTGCGCTGCGGCGACGGCTCGCAGAGGAACGCGCCGGGCACGTCGAAGAACCGGCCGTGGTGGGCGATGTCGTGGACCTTGGCCGGGTCGGTGTAGACGCCGCGCTCCGCGTCGCGCACGACGGCGTCGTCCTCCCACGACTCCTCCCAGAGCCGGTAGCAGACCTCCAGGTACTCCTCGGCCATCGCGTACCGCTCGTCGTGGGGCAGCTGGGCCCCGAGGCCGAGGTTCGCCGCGGCGCTCTCCAGGTAGCCGGTGACGACGTTCCAGGCGACGCGGCCGCCGGTCAGGTGGTCGAGCGTGGTGAAGCGACGGGCCAGCGCGTACGGGTGCTCGTAGCTCACCGACACGGTGACCCCGAACCCCAGCCGCGAGGTCGCCGCGGCCATCGCCGGCCCCGGCAGCATCGGGTCGCCGAGGGCACCTGCGCACCGGCGCGCACGGCCGCGTCGCGCGAGCCGCCGTACACGTCGTAGACCCCGAGGACGTCGGCGATGAACAGCGCGTCGAAGCCCGCGTCCTCCAGCGTGCGGGCGAGGCCGGACCCAGGCGTGCACGTCGGTGTAGTCGTGCCCCCGGTCGTCGGGATGGCGCCACAGCCCGGCCGACAGGTGGCCGGCGCAGTTCATGGCGAAGGCGATGAGGTGGATCCGTCGTCGTGTCGGGGTGGGCCCCGCGCTACCCGACCACGACGGCATCGAGCGGGTCGCGGGCGGAGTCACGGGCCAGAAGCGCGGCGACGGACGTGAGCACCGAGAGCCCCGCGAGGAAGACCACGACCCACCAGAACGTCCCGGTCGCCCCGACGAGCGCGGTGGCGATCAGCGGCGTGAAGCCGGCGCCGAGCACCGACCCGATGCCGTAGCCCAGTGAGGCCCCGCTGTAGCGCAGGCGGACGTCGAACAGCTCGGCGAACCACGCCGCCTGCGGCCCGTACATCGCGTCGTGGGTGACGTTCACGCCGATCACGATCGCGAGCACGATCAGCACCGTCGACCCCGTCTGCACGGCGAGGAAGAACAGCACCAGGGCGAGGGTCCCGCCGACCGATCCCATGAGGTAGGGCACGCGGCGCCCGACGCGGTCGGAGAGCATCGCCCACAGCGGCGTCGAGGCGAGCCCGATCGCCGACGAGACGACCACGGCGAGCAGCCCGGAGGTGTTCGCCTCGCCCAGCTGCCCGGTGATGTAGCTCAGGCTGTACGTCGTCAGCAGGACGAACAGCCCGATCTGCGAGCGGCGCAGCCCCGTCGTCAGCACCACGTTGCGCGGCGCGGAGCGCAGGACGTCGACGACCGGCAGCCGGGCGACGGCGCCGCGCTCGCGCAGCGCGCGGAACTCGGGGGCGTCGTCGATCTTCAGCCGGATGACCAGGCCCACGACGACCAGCACGATGCTGGCCACGAACGGCAGGCGCCACGCCCAGTCGAGGAACGCGTCGGGGCCGACAGGCCCGCGGACCAGGAACAGCGACCCGGTCGCCAGCAGCATCCCGGCGGGCGAGCCGAGCTGGGTGAAGCTGCCGAAGAACCCGCGCCGACGGGCGGGGGCGTGCTCGACGGCGAGGATCGCGGCGCCGGCCCACTCGCCGCCGACGGCGAGGCCCTGCACGATCCGCAGCACCACGAGCAGGATCGGGGCCCAGACGCCGATCGTGGCGTACGTGGGCAGCAGGCCGATCAGCGTGGTGGCGACGCCCATGATGACCAGCGCGGCGACGAGCACGACCTTGCGGCCGAGCCGGTCGCCGAGGTGGCCCGAGATGATCGCCCCGATCGGGCGGGCCCCGAAGCCCGCGGCGTAGGTGGCGAACGCCGCCAGCGTGCCGGTCGTCGGGTTCGCCGACGGGAAGAACAGCGTGTTGAACACCAGCGCCGTGGCCGTGGCGTAGAGGTAGAAGTCGTACCACTCGATGGTCGTGCCGATCGCGCTGGCGAGGGCCACGCGCTTCGGGGTGTGCGCGGTCGTCGAGGCGGTGGTCGGTGCGCTCACGCCGCGACCCCCGGGCGCGGGGCGAGCAGCCCGCGGCGGGCGAGCTCGGGCAGGACGCCCTCGCCGAACCGGTAGGCCTCCTCGAGGTGCGGATAGCCCGACATGACGAACTCGTCGATCCCGAGCTCGTGGTACTCCGCGATGCGGTCGGCGACCTCGTCGTGGCTGCCGACCAGCGCCGTCCCGGCGCCGCCGCGGACCAGACCGATCCCGGCCCACAGGTTGGGGCTGATCTCGAGGAGTCGGTGCGCCCGCCGTGCAGGGCGACCATGCGCTGCTGGCCCACCGACTGGCTGGCGGCGAGCGTCGCCTGCGCCCGCTCGATCTCGGCGGGGTCCAGCGCGTCGAGCAGCTGCTGTGCCTGCGCCCACGCCTCGTCCGCGGTGTCCCGGGTGATGACGTGCAGGCGGATCCCGAAGTCGAGCTCGCGCCCGTGCGCGTCGGCGCGCTCGCGGACCCGGTCGAGCTTCTCCGCCGCCTGTGCGGGCGGCTCGCCCCAGGTGAGGTAGACGTCGGCGTGGCGGGCGGCGACCGGCAGCGCGGCGTCCGACGAGCCGCCGAAGTAGACCGGCGGTATCGGCTCGGGCGGGGCGTAGGTCGTGGCGCCGGCGACGCGGTACTGCTCGCCGGAGAAGTCGAGCGGCGTCCGCTCCAGGCGCCGCGCAGCACCGTCAGGAACTCGTCGGTGCGGGCGTAGCGGGCGTCGTGGTCGGCCCAGTCGCCGAAGCGCTGCTGCTCGACGGCGTCGCCGCCGGTGACGATGTTGAGCATCAGCCGTCCCCCGGAGAGGCGCTGGAACGTGCTCGCCTGCTGCGCGGCCAGCGTGGGGGAGATGAGCCCGGGGCGGAACGCGACCAGGAAGCGCAGCGTGCGGGTCTCGCGCAGCAGCGCCGCGCAGGTCAGCCAGGCGTCCTCGCAGAAGCTGCCGGTCGGCGTCAGGACCCCGTGGAAGCCGAGGTGCTCCGCGGCCCGGGCGACCTGGGCGAGGTAGTCGTAGTCGGGCGGGCGGCTGGTGTCGCCGGCCTCGCCGCGGTCGGCGTGGCGCCGGGCGACGATGGTCCGGGCGTCACCGGACGTCGGCAGGAACCAGTGCGGCACGACGGGCATGAGGTGTGTGCTCCCTTCGATCGCATGTGAGCGCTGGTGCCTGCTATAGCGGGGACCAGCGCTCACGTGCGCGTCAGCGCTTCTCGAAACGACGGTCGACGAAAGCGCCGAAGTCGGCGCGGCCGGGGATCACCCCGGCCTCGGTGAAGGCGTCGGCGAGCGCCTGCTGGGAGGCGACGAGCCGGTCGTCCAGCGCGACCGGGACGTCGGGCCCGCGCGACGCGGCCAGCTCGGTCACCGCCAGCGGCAGCTTCGTCTCCTGCGCCCAGGCCCGCGCCCGGCCCTCCCGGTCGGCGTCGGAGACCCGCATCGCCGTCCGCACCCGCTCGACCAGGTCCGCGACGGCGGCCTGGTGGGCGGGATCGGCCAGGGCGGCGTTGCTCGCGACGATGAAAGAGTAGCCGTTGGCGCTGCCCTCGCCGGTGACGATCGGTCGCGCGCCGGTCTCGATCTGGGCCTGGGAGGTGTAGGGGTCCCAGGTCGCCCACGCGTCGACCTGCCCCTGCTTGAACGCGGCGTAGGCGTCGGAGGGCTGCAGGTAGGCGGGGTCGACGTCGTCGAGGCCCATGCCCGCCGCACGCAGCGCGTAGAGCAGCTGCCCGTGCGCCGAGGTGCCCTTGCCGACCGCGATCCGCTTCCCGCGCAGGTCGGCGACGCTGCGGATCGGCGAGCCCGGCAGCACGAGCACGGCGTCGCTGACGACGTTGCCCTGCGACGCGCTCACCAGCTGGATGCGCGCCCGCGCCGCCGTCGCGAAGATCGCCGGCGTGTTGCCCACCTGGCCGATGTCGATCGCCCCGGCGCGCGCGGCCTCGACCAGCGGCGGCCCCTGGGTGAACGTCGTGAACTGCAGCCGGTAGGGCGTGTCGAGCAGCCCGGCCTGGCGCAGCAGCGACTGCACGCCGCCCTTCTGGTCGCCGACGCGCAGCGTGATCCCCGCCGGGTCGCCGGGCGGCTGCACGGGCGGCCGGGTCAGCGGCACCGACGAGCAGCCGGCCAGCAGCAGCGCCGCGGCCAGCACCAGGAGGAGCTCACGCCGCATCGTCGGCCACCCCGAGCTCGCCGAGCACCTCGCGGCGCAGGGCGGCGAGGTCACGACGGGGACGCGGCCCTCCGGCAGGGTCCAGCTCCGCTCCGCTCCCGTGTCCCGGGGCTGTGGTCGGCGACGATCCGCCCGGCGTCGAGGACCAGCACGCGGTCGGCGAGGGCGAGCGCCTCGTCGACGTCGTGGGTGACCAGCAGGATGCCGGGGCCGTGACGGGTCCACAGGTCGAGCACCAGGCGGTGCATCGCGAGCCGGGTCAGGGCGTCGAGGGCGCCGAAGGGCTCGTCGAGCAGCAGCAGGTCGGGCTCGCGCACGAGGGCACGGGCGAGCGAGACCCGCTGCGCCTCGCCGCCGGACAGCGTCAACGGCCACGCGTCGTCGGCCCGGTCGGTGAGCCCGACCTCGCCCAGCGCGGCCTCGGCGACGTCCGCCGCGTCGTCGCGGTGCAGCCCCAGCGCCACGTTCTCGCGCACCGAGCGCCACGGCAGCAGCCGCGGCTCCTGGAAGGCCATCGACACCGACCCCGGCACGTCGACCTCGCCCGCGACCCCGGTGTCGTCGGTGTCGTCGAGCCCGGCGAGGACCCGCAGCAGCGTGCTCTTGCCCGACCCGCTGCGCCCGAGCAGGGCGACGAACTCGCCGGCCCCGACCGTCAGGTCCAGCCCGTCGAGCACCCGCCGGGCTGCGAACTCGCGGACCAGCCCGCGGACCCGCGCGGCACTCACCGCGTGCTCCCGACGGGCCGCCACTGCAGCGCCCGGCGCTCCAGGCGGCGCACGAGGGCGTCGGTACCGAGGCCGAGCAGCGCGTAGACCACGAGCCCGACGACGATGACGTCGGTCCGCAGGAACTCCCGCGCGTTCATGATCATGTAGCCGAGGCCCGAGTCGGCGGAGACGGTCTCGGCGACCACGATCGAGAGCCAGGCGATGCCCAGCGCCAGCCGCAGCCCGGTCAGCGCGTTCGGGAGGGCCCCGGGCAGGACGACGTGCCGCAGGCGCTCGCGGCGGGTGAACCCGGAGACCTCGGCGGCCTCCAGCAGCTTGGGGTCGACGTCGCGGACGCCGGCGTGGACGTTGAGGTACATCGGGAACAGCACCCCGAGCGCCACCAGCAGCACCTTCGGCGTCTCCTCGACGCCGAACCACAGGATGAACAGCGGTACCAGCGCCAGGTGCGGCAGCGTGCGCAGCATCTGCACCGGCGGGTCGACGAGGTTCGCGCCCCACCGCGACAGGCCCGACAGCAGGCCCAGCGACGCGCCGGCGGCGACCCCGATGGCGAGACCGACGAGGACACGCACCAGCGAGATGCCCAGGCCCTCGGGCAGCTCGCCGCTGGCGGTCACGTCCCACGCGGCGCGCGCCACGCGGACCGGCGAGGCGAGCTCGTCCTCCGCGAGCAGCCCGACGCTCGAGGCGAGCTGCCAGACGACGACGATCGCGACCGGGGAGATCCAGCGCCGCCACTGCCACCCCGTGGCGCCGCGGTGATCCGGCGGCTGGTGCGGGTCGGTCGTGCTCGGGTGGACGCCGGCGACGGTGGACGCCAGGTCGGAACTGCGGTCGGGCGCGCGCTGGGGCGCACCCGGATGGGTCGTGGACACGGGTCTCCCGGGTGGAGGCGGACGGGACCGGTCGCACCCGTGGGCGGGCGCGTCGGGTCACCGACAGGTGCCACCGGGCGTGCGCATGAGATCGACGTGGAGACGCCACGTCAGGTCCCAGCCGCGTCCCATGTCTCGATCGTGCGGGCCCGTCGGCCGTGTCGCAAGTGGGGTCCGGGCGGACGTCGGGTGAACGGCGCGCGACGATCGCGTCGGCGTGGTCGCTCGTTGGAGTGATGACCCGTCACCCGGGAGCTCGTCTGTCGGTGTTGACGGGTGTGGACGACGGGGGACGCGGGGCCCGGGTGCGACGACGACGCCGGGCGGTCCGGGCGGGGGTGACGTCGGCGGCACTGGCCGCCGTGCTGGGAGGTCTCGTGCCCGGCTCCTCGGACGCGGCGCCCGCGGCCGCACCCGAGCCGCCGACCCCGGCACCCGCGCTCTACCCGACCCCGCAGGGGGCCACGCGGTGGGCGGCCGACCTCGCGCAGCGCGACCCGGTCGCCGCGGGCTTCACCAGCAACTCCGCCAACCGCCAGCTCGGCGACGGCGCGATGAGCAACCCGGCGCTGCCGTGGCCGGTGCGCACGGTCGCGGCGCCGGGTGGCCGTCCGGGCAACGCGCTGCGGTTCACGCTGCCGGACGACGCGATCCGGTACGAGGTCGAGCCCGACCACCGGTCGTTCGTCGAGGGTGACGACGCCTGGTTCGGCTTCTCGTTCTTCCTCGCCCGCGGCTTCCCGCTGGACACGCGGGCCTTCCAGGTCATCGAGCAGCTCCACGGCGCGCCCAGCACGGGCTCGCCGCCGGTCGGGTTCCAGGTCGCCGAGAACGCGCTGGTCCTCGAGGGCGGCAACGCCAAGCCCGGCGCGACGCCCGTGAACCGGTTCGCCTACCGCCAGCGGCTGGCCCCGATCACCACCGAGCGTTGGTACAACGTCGTCTACCACGTGCACTTCTCGCAGGCCGCGGCGCTCAGCGTCGTCGACGTCTGGCTCGACGGTCGCCCGGTCGTCGCGAACTTCCACCCGCCGGGCGGCACGGTCTACCCGGGACGCAGCGAGCACCACGTGGGCACCTACCGCAAGGAAGGCCTGTACCACGATCGCTCGGTGCGCGGCGGCACGGTGTACCTCGCGAACCAGCGCCTCGGGTCGTCGGACGCCGACGCCTACCCCCGGGTGCGGGGACGCTGATCAGCTCTGGCTGACCGCCCGCTCCCGGGCCTCGAGGACGACGGTGACGCGGGCGTCGCCGGGCGCCAGCGTCGTCATGTCGGCGCTCGGGCGGAACCCGGGCGCCGAGACGATCAGCAGCGCCGGCCCCGGGCGCCCGCGGAGGGTGAAGGTGCCGTCGCGGTCGCTGGTGCCGTGGTCGAGCTGGGCGCCGTGGGCGTCGGTGAGCGTCACGGTGGCCCGCAGCGGGCGCCCGTCCGCGTCGCCGACCCGCCCGCCGAGCGTGCAGGCACCGGTGCGGCCGTTGCTCCGCACGGACGCCGCTCGCTCGTGATCGGAGTGCCGATACGGGCGTTGAGCGTCAGCGGCGTCACTCCGCTGACCATCCGCCGCGTGCTCGTCCACGGTCGGCGCCGGCAGGGCCGGGCCGGCCGGGTTGCCCTCGGCGGGCTCGACGCGGGCGTCCTCGTCGACGTCCTGGTGGACGTAGTGGCCCCCGCGGAACAGCGAAGCGAGGGCGCCGACGAGCGACACGGCGATCGCCACGGCGAAGACCACCACGAGGCCGTCGTGGAACGCCCCGGTGACGAGGTTCGGGAAGAACTCCTTGCCGACGAGCACCGCGGAGTTGCCGGGCGGCAGCGCGCCGAGCACCGACGGGCCGAGGATCTCCTGCATCGGGTTGTAGCCGAGGAACGCCGCGAAGAGCGTGCCCACCGGCGGGAGGTCGGCGACGCCCTGGGCGACGGGGGCGGGGACGCCCTGGCCCGTGAGGCCCGAGACCAGCGCACCCGGCATCTCGTTGGCCAGCCCGGCGATGAGCATCGAGAAGAAGATGCCGATCGAGAGCGCCATGCCGGAGTTCTGCAGCGTCGACATCATGCCGCTGCCGGCGCCCCGCTGGTCGGCGGGCAGCGAGTTCATGATCCCGGTCATGTTCGGCGAGATGAACAGACCCGACCCGATGCCGTTGACGAACAGGACGAGCGCGAACACCCAGTAGTCGAAGTCGGTCGGCATCAGCAGCAGGGCGACGAAGGTCAGCGCCACGATGACCAGGCCGCCGGTCGCGAACAGCCGCGCGCCGAACCGGTCGGAGAGCATGCCCGAGATCGGCGCCGCGATGAGGAACCCGATGGTCAGCGGCACCATGTAGATCGCCGACCACAGGGGCGTCTGTTCGTAGTCGTAGCCGTGCAGCGGCAGCCAGATGCCCTGCAGCCAGATGATGAGCATGAACTGCAGTCCGCCGCGGGAGAGCGCGCTCATCAGCGTCGCGACCAGGCCCGAGGTGAAGGCCCGGATGCGGAAGAGCTCCAGGTGGAACATCGGCTGGTCGACCTTGGTCTCGACCACGCAGAAGACGCGGCGAGGACGACGACGCCGGCGATCAGGCAGCCGAGCACGAACGGGTTGGTCCAGCCCTCGGCGTGCCCGCCGTAGGGCTGGATCGCGTAGATGACGCCGACCAGCAGCAGGATCAGCCCGACGCCGAAAGTGACGTTGCCCCACCAGTCGATGCGGTGGCTGCGCCGGGTCGGCGGGTCCTGCAGCGTCCGGTACGCCCAGACGGTGCCGACGACGCCGAAGGGCACGCTGACCCAGAACACCAGGCGCCAGTCGACCTCGGAGAGCAGCCCGCCGACGAGCAGGCCGATGAACGAGCCGCCGATCGCGGCGACCGAGTTCGTGCCGATCGCGAAGCCGCGCCGCTCGGCGGGGAAGGCGTCGGTGAGGATCGCCGTCGCGTTCGCCATCAGCATCGCGCCGCCGACGCCCTGCAGGACGCGGATGAAGATCAGCCACATCGCCCCGCCGCCGCCGTCGAACGGGTCGAGGGCCAGCAGCACCGAGGCGACGGTGAAGACCGCGAAGCCCGCGTTGTAGATGCGGGCCCGGCCGTACATGTCGCCGAGCCGGCCCAGCGTGACCACCAGCACCGCGGTGACCAGCATGTAGCCCATGATCATCCACAGCAGGTAGCTGATGTTGCCGGGCTGCAGCGGGTTGATGCCGATGCCGCGGAAGATCGCGGGCAGCGAGATGAGGACGATCGAGGAGTTCATCGTCGCCATCAGCACGCCGAGCGTGGTGTTCGACAGCGCGAGCCACTTGTAGCGCGGGTGGTCGGCTCCGGTCGGCTCCGGGGGAGCGGGGGGTGCCGTGACGGCCTGGCTCATCGACCGGTTCCTCTCGACGGCGGCCGGGCGCGGGGCTCCGCGCCGGAAGTGCTTAGCTCGGCAAACTATATTCCTCGTGAGGCGCCCGCCGTCGAGTCGGTGTGGTGTGCGCCTCCGGCTCACCTGCGCGCAGCGCCCAGCAGCGACTCGGGCGAGGCGGGCAGCCGGCGCCCGAGGGCGGCACGCAGGGCGGGGAACGCGGCGGTGTCGCCGGCCAGGACGCCGCCGAGCAGCACTCGCCGCCCGCGTCGAGCACGAGCTTCGCGTACGTGCCCGCCGTCGCGTCGCGGTCGGCGACCTCGAACGCGCCCTCGCGCGCGGCGTGCGCGTCGCCGAAGCTCGCGAAGTCGACCCCGACCAGCTTGAGCGTCGTCGACTCCGCCGGCGGGCGGAGCGCGGCGTCCTCGCCCAGCAGGCGCCGCGCCACCACCCCGGCCATGACCAGCCCCGGCGCGACGAGGCCGTAGGTGCGTCCCGTCACCGCCGCGCACTCGCCCACGGCCCAGACGCGCGGGTCGTCGGTCCGGCAGCGGGTGTCGACGAGGACGCCGCCGCGCTCGCCGCGGGCGAGGCCGGCCGGTTCGGCGAGCTCGTCACGCGGGCGGATGCCCGAGCAGAAGACGACGACCTCGGTGGCGATCACCGTGCCGTCGCCGAGGGTCACCGACCGGACGCGCCCGTCGGCGTCGCCGTCGACCGAGGCGGCCGCCGTGCCGCAGTGCACCCGCAGCCCCAGCTCCTCGACGCGGTCGGCGAGCAGCGCGCCGCCCGCCGCGACGAGCTGCACGGCCCCGAGGTGCGGCGCCATCTCCATCACGTGCGGGGTCATCCCGAGCAGCCGCAGCGCGTTCGCGGCCTCCAGTCCGAGCAGGCCGCCGCCGACCACCACCCCGTCGCGTCCCGGGGTGGCCGCGTCGCGCAGCGCGTCCAGGTCGTCGAGCGTGCGGTAGACCTGGCAGCCCGCGAGGTCGTGACCCGGCACCGGCGGCACGAACGGCCGCGAGCCCGTCGCGAGGACCAGCGCGTCGTAGGCGACGTCGCTGCCGTCGTCGAGCCGGACGCGGCGCGCGTCGCGGTCGATCGTCGTCACCCGGCACCCGGTCCGGAAGTCCACCGCGGGGTCGGCCAGCAGCTCCGGGGTGGCGAGCCCGAGGTCGGCGGCGCTGCGCCCGTCGAGGTAGGAGGAGAGCCCGACGCGGTCGTACGCGTGGTGGGGCTCCTCGCCGATCGCCACGACGCGCCAGCGGTCGTCGTGGTCGTGCTCGCGCAGCTCGGCGACGAGCCGGTGCGCGACCATGCCCAGTCCGGCGACGACGAGGGTGTCGCTCACGCCGGCACCTCCTGCCCGGCGAACACCGCGAGCAGGTCGCAGACCGTGGCCCGGCAGCTCCCGCACCCCGTCGTCGCGCGGGTCGCGGCGGCGATCGCGTCGACGTCGCCGGCGCCGTCGCGGTGGGCCTGCTCGAGCGCGCCGCGGGTCACCGAGTTGCAGGAGCAGACGACCGCGTCGTCGGGCAGACCGGCGAGGTCGGCGCCGTCGCCCTCGGCGGGCGGGGTCCCGAGCAGGAGCGCGAGCCGGGCGGTGGGCAGCGGGCGGTCGGCGCGCCAGTGCTGCACCAGCGGGCCCGACGCCGCCGGGAACCCCACCGCGACGGCCCGCACGATCCGCCCGCCCGCGAGGTCGAGGCGGGCGTGGCGCGTCGACCGGCCGGGTCGGTGGCGGTGACGGTCTCCTCGTCGACGGTGTCGTCGTCGTCGACGGGGTGTCGTCGTCGCGCCCCAGCGCGAGCACGTCGAGGTCGCCGCACCGCAGCCGCGTCACCCGCCGCGGTGCGTGGTGGCGTGCGTAGGCGCCGGTGAGACGGCGCGCCAGGACCTCGGCCTGGGCGTGGGCGGCGGCGAGGTCGACGCCCGGGCCGCCGGGTGGCTCCGCGACGGCGCCGAGGGCGTGCACGCGCGGGTCGGCGGTGGTGAGGCGGTCGTCGACGCGCACGCCGCGCCCGACCTCGAGCCGGCTCGCGGCCGCGAGGGCGGTGCGGGCGACGGCGCCGTCGCGAGGACGACGGTCGGGGCGCGCACCGTCTCCACCGCCCCGTCGGGTCGTGCCCGCCCGTGAGGTCAGGCGCCGGCCGGTGGGCGACGGCGCGCCGCCCGCGCGCACCGTGACGCCCGCGCCGGCGAGGGTGGCGGCGACGACGGCGCCCGCGGCGGGGTCGAGGTGGCGGGCGAGCGGGTGCGCGCGCGGGTCGACGAGGTCGACGCGCGCGCCGGGGTCGCGGCGGGCCAGGGCGAGCGCGATCTCGACCCCGGAGCGGCCGGCGCCGACCACGACGACGTCGCCCTCCACGCCGGTCAGCGCGTCGAGGTCGTCGAGGGTGCGCAGGGTGTGCGCGCCGGGTCCGGGCACGAACCCCGGGTCGCGTCCGGTCGCGCCGGTGGCCAGCACGAGGTGGTCGTAGCGGTGCTCGCGGCCCGCGTCGTCGACGACGACCCGCCGCCCGCGGTCGAGCCGCGTCGCGCGCACGCCGAGCGAGACGGTGACGTCGGCGGGGAGCGCGGGCAGGGTCAGCGCGGTGCGCGGCAGCGGTCCCGCGAGTGCCGCGGGCAGCAGTTCGCGCTGGTGGGCGGGCTCGGTCGACGCGCCCAGCACCGTGACGGCGCCGGTGTGGCCGTGGTGGCGCAGCCGCTCGGCGAAGCGGTGGGCCGCCGGACCGTGGCCGACGACGAGGACGTCAGACATCGGTCGCCTCCCCTCCCGTGACCGGGTCGAGGCGCACGGCCGCGACCTTGAACTCGGGCATGTGGCTGCGCGGGTCGACGGCGCCGTGGGTGAGGAGGTTCGCGCGGGCGTCGCCGGTGAAGTGGAACGGCAGGAAGACGGTGTCGTCGCGCAGGGACGACGGTGCGCACCCGCATCACCGCGGCCCCGCGCGCCGAGGAGACGCGGGCCAGGCCGCCGTCGACGCCGCCGGCCCGCCGCGCGGTGTCGGGGTGCACCTCGACGGCGGGCTCGCCGGCGGCCGCGACCAGCTCCGGGACCCGCCGGGTCTGCGCGCCCGACTGGTACTGGGCGAGCAGCCGCCCCGTCGTGGCCCACAGTGGTCGCTCGGCGTCCAGGGTCTCGGCCGGGTCGCGGTGCTCGACCGTGGCGAACCGGGCGCGGCCGTCGGGGTGGGCGAACCGGTCGAGGAACGGCCGCGGCGTCCCCGCGCTCCCGGCGGGGCACGGCCAGTGGAGCGCCTCGCCCGTGTCGAGCCGGGCGTGGCTCACGCCCGAGTAGTCGGCCGGACCGCCCGCCGACGCCCGCGCCAGCTCGTCGAGGACGGCGGCGGGTTCGCGGGGGAAGCGGGCGGCGGGCTGGCCGAGGCGCTCGGCGAGCTCGGCGAGCACCCACAGGTCGCTGCGCACGCCCGGGGGCGGGTCGACGGCGCGGTGCCGGCGCAGGACGCGGCCCTCGAGGTTCGTCGTCGTGCCCTCCTCCTCGGCCCACTGCGTGACGGGGAGGACGACGTCGGCGAGCGCCGCGGTCTCCGACGGGACGGTGTCGGCGACGACGAGCAGGTCGGCCGCGGCGAGGCGGGCGGCGACGCGGCCGGCGTCCGGGGCGGAGACGACCGGGTTCGCCGAGGACGAGCAGCCCGCGCAGGCCCCCGGGCTCGCCGAGGCTGCCGAAGAGCTCGACGCCCCGCCGGCCGCGGCCACGTGCGCCCGCGCGGCGGGGTCGTCGATCGAGCGGTAGCCGGGCAGCTGGTCGGACTTCTGCCCGTGCTCGCGGCCGCCCTGCCCGTTGCCCTGCCCGGTGATCGCAGCCGCTGCCGTGCGCGGCCGGGGCATGCCGAGCGCGAGGGCGAGGTTGATGAACGCCGCCGCGGTGTCGGTGCCCTTGCTGTGCTGCTCGACGCCGCGGCCGGTCAGGACGTAGGCGTGCGAGGCGGTCGCGAGGTGCTCGACGGTGCGGTACAGGTCGGCGGCGGGGACGCCGGTGACCTCCTCGACGCGGCCGGGCGACCAGGTCAGGGCCCGGCCCCAGGCGTCGTCGAAGCCGGTGGTGCGTGCGGCGATGTAGGCCTTGTCGCACCATCCCTCGACGACGGCGACGTGCAGGAGTCCGAGGGCGAGCGCGAGGTCGGTGCCCGGCGTGGGCTGCAGGTGCAGCGCCGCGCGCTCGGCGGTCGTCGTACGGCGCGGGTCGGCGACGACGAGGCGCTGCGGGGTCGAGGTGCTGCATCAGCGGCGGCATGGTCGCGGCGGGTTGCCGCCGGCGACGAGCACCGCGTCGGCGTCGCGCAGGTCGGTCACCGGGAACGGCAGGCCGCGGTCGATGCCGAAGGCGGCCGTGCCCGCCTCGGCGGCCGAGGACATGCAGAACCGGCCGTTGTAGTCGAAGTGGTCGGTGGCGAGGGCGAGCCGGGCGAACTTGCCCAGGAGGTAGGCCTTCTCGTTGGTCAGCGCACCGCCGCCGAAGACGCCCACCGACTGCGGGCCCGACTCGTCGCGCAGGCCGCGCAGCCGTCCCGCGACCTCGTCGAGGGCGGTGTCCCAGTCGACGGCGACGAGGCGGCCGTCCCGGTCGCGGAGCTGCGGCTCGAGCAGCCGGTCGGGGGCGCGCAGCACCGCGGGCGCCGTCCAGCCCTTCTGGCACAGCCCGCCGCGGTTGACGTCGAAGTCCGACGGCGTCACCGCGACGTCGCCGTCGGCGTCGACCGACAGTTCCGTCCCGCACTGGAGTGCGCAATACGGACAATGCGTGTGCACCGGCACGGCGTCGACGCTCCCTCGGGTGGCGACGACGATTCCCGCGATGGAACCGTCCGCCTCCGGAGTACTCCGGGATACAAAGGAAAGCTAATGATCGCCGGTGACTGAGAGTCCCCTCACGAGGACGCGCGGCGACGAACGTCGTGAATCGCCGCAAAGGGGACCGTGCTGCGGGCTCCTAGCCCCCGTGGCGGGCGCGGAGGACCTCGCCGGCGAAGTCGAGCGTCGCCGGCACGCTCGCCGCGAGGGACACGAGGTCGAGGAACGCCCCGTCGGCGTCGAGCGTCCCGGCCTCGTCGAGCAGGCGGGCGCACTGCTCGGGGGTCGTGCCCGCCGGTGGGTTGTAGCGCAGCTCGCAGCGCAGGGCGTCGGGGTCGCGGCCGGCCTCCTCGGCGGCGCCGCGCGCGACGTCCCACAGCCCGCGGTGCGCCTCGGGGGACAGCCCGCCGACGCCGACCCAGCCGGCGGCGCGGCGCCCGACCCGGCGCAGCGCGGCCGGCCCGAAGCCCCGAGCAGCACGGGCGGGCCGCCGGCCTGGACGGGCCGGCGGTCGAGGTGGTTCGCGGGCAGCGTGTAGCGCTCGCCGTGGTGCTCGGCCGGGCTCGGACCCCACCACGCGGCGAGGACGTCGAGGATCTCCTCGAGCCGGGCGCCGCGGCCCTCCCACGGCACGCCCGCCGCCGTGTATTCCTCCGGCGACCAGCCGATCCCGAAGCCGGCGTCGAGGCGCCCGGCGCTCACCTCGTCGAGGCCCGAGAGGGTACGGGCGAGCAGCGCGGGGTTGTACCAGGTCGCGTTCAGCGTGCTCGTCCCCAGGCGCGCCGTGCTCGTCGTCGCCGCGGCGGCCGTGAGCAGGACCAGAGGGTCGAGCGAGGCCCGGAACTTCGGCGGGTAGGGCTGCTCGGCGGTGCCGCCGCCCGGGTAGTACACCGACGGGTCGACGGGGGCGAGCAGCCGGTCGCCCACCCAGAACGCCTCGTACCCGAGGGCCTCGGCGTCGCGGGCGAACCCGCCGACCTCCGCGGCCGAGACGTCGGTACCGAACTGGGGCAGGCTCACACCGATCCGCATGTGTCGACCTTCGGTCATGTGCGTGATTCTCGGGGTCACCACCCCGAAAATCACGCACATGTGCCGCAGGCCCGTCATGATGTGCGCATGCCGCGATGCGCCCTCGAGCCGTTCTGGCCGAGCCGCCGCGTCGACGCGTTCGACCAGTGGTGTCCGCGGGCCGTCTGAGCCCGACGCCGCCTGCGCGCGCCCGTGACCGGGTGCCGTCCGCGCTCACCCGGCCGGTCCGCGTCCCCACCATCGCGTCATCCCGAGAGGACACCGGAATGTCGGTCACCGACGACTACCTGAAGAACAACGCCCGCTACACCGAGACCTTCCCCGGCGCGCTGCCGCTGCCGCCGGCGAAGAAGACCGCCGTCGTCGCCTGCATGGACGCGCGCGTGAACCCCTACGGCGCGCTCGGGCTCGCCGAGGGCGACTCGCACGTCATCCGCAACGCCGGCGGGGTGATCACCGACGACGAGATCCGCTCGCTCGCTATCAGCCAGCGCCTGCTCGGCACGAGCGAGATCATCCTGATCCACCACACCGACTGCGGCATGCTCACGTTCACCGACGAGCAGTTCGCCGACATCCTCGAGAAGGAGTCGGGTCAGCGTCCCGCGTGGTCGGCGAACGCCTTCGGAGACCTCGAGACCGACGTCCGCGACTCGATCAAGCGCATCCAGGACAGCCCGTTCGTCAAGAACAAGGACTCGGTCCGCGGCTTCGTGTTCGACGTCGGCACCGGGAAGCTGCACGAGGTCACCTGAGCGGGCGCCGACCCGTCACCAGCGGGCGGTGCTGAGCAGCGGACGTCCGACCAGGCCGGCGGCCAGCGTGTCGCCGGCCTGGGGTCGATGAGCAGGAACGAGCCGGTGGCCGCCACGTCGTCGTACTGGTCGAGCGGCAGCGGCTCGGACACCGTCAGCGACACCTGGCCCATGTCGTTGATGGCCAGCTCGCCGGGTCGGACTCGAGGACGAGGCCCTCGGTGTCGAGCCGTGCGGCGACGGCCCCGACGATCGCCTGCACCGTCCGCGTGCCGTGCTTGAGCAGCAGGCGCGCGCCCGGGCGCAGCGGCTTCTCGTGCAGCCACGCGAGGGTGGCGTCGAACTCGGTGACCGCGTCGGGCCGCCCGGCGCGGCGAGCAGGCTCCCGCGTGCGACGCCGAGGTCGTCGGCCAGGCGCAGCACGACGCTCTGGCCCGCCGTCGCCGACTCGAGCGTGCCGTCGAAGGTGTCGATGCCCTCGACGCGGGTCCGCTGGCCCTCGGGGAGCACGGCGACCTCGTCGCCGACCCTCACGGTGCCGGCCGCGACCAGCCCCGCGTAGCCCCGGTAGTCGGGGTGCTCGGCGGTCCGCGGGCGCACGACGTACTGCACCGGGAACCGGAACGCGGCGTCGTGGTCGGGACCGTCGACGGGCGCCGTCTCGAGGTGGTGCAGCAGCGTCGGGCCCTCGTACCAGGGCGTGCGTTCGGACGGGAGGACGACGTTGTCGCCGTCGCGCGCCGAGACCGGGATCGTGACGACGTCCTCGCGGGCGTAGCCGAGCGCCTCGGCCAGCGCGACGAACTCCTTGCCGATGCCGGTGCACGTCTCCTCGTCGAAGTCGACGAGGTCGATCTTGTTGACGGCCAGCACGAGCCGCGGCACGCGCAGCAGCGCCATCACCGCGGTGTGCCGCCGCGTCTGCTCGACGACGCCGTGGCGCGCGTCGACCAGCAGCACCGCGAGCTGCGCCGTCGACGCCCCGGTCACGGTGTTGCGGGTGTACTGGACGTGCCCCGGGGTGTCGGCGAGCACGAACGAGCGCTGCGGCGTGGCGAAGTAGCGGTAGGCCACGTCGATGGTGATGCCCTGCTCGCGCTCGGAGCGCAGCCCGTCGACCAGCAGCGACAGGTCGGGGGAGCCCCCGCCCTGCGTGGCGCGCTCGACGGCCTCCATCTGGTCGGCCAGCACCGACTTCGTGTCGTAGAGCAGGCGCCCGACGAGGGTGGACTTGCCGTCGTCGACGCTGCCCGCGGTGGCCAGCCTCAGCAGATCAGTCACGTCAGAAGTACCCCTCGCGCTTCCGGTCCTCCATGGCGGCCTCGGAGAGCCGGTCGTCGGCGCGCGTGGCGCCCCGCTCGGTGAGGCGCGACGCGCGCACCTCGTCGAGCACCTCGTCGAGCGTCGCGGCGTCCGACTCGACCGCGCCGGTGCAGGAGCCGTCGCCGACCGTGCGGTAGCGCACCGACATCGTGTGGACCTGCTCGCCGTCCCGGGGCCCGCCCCACGGCCCGCTGGTGAGCCACATGCCGTCGCGGGCGAACACGTCGCGCTCGTGGGCGTAGTAGATCGAGGGGAGCTCGACGCCCTCGCGCTCGATGTAGCGCCACACGTCGAGCTCGGTCCAGTTCGACAGCGGGAACACGCGCACGTGCTCGCCGGGCTTGTGGCGCCCGTTGTAGAGGTTCCACAGCTCGGGGCGCTGCCGGCTCGGTTCCCAGGCGCCGAAGGCGGTGCGCAGGCTGAAGACGCGCTCCTTGGCGCGGGCCCGCTCCTCGTCGCGGCGCCCGCCGCCGAACACGGCGTCGTGGCGGTGCTCGGCGATCGCGTCCAGCAGCGGCGTGGTCTGCAGCGGGTTGCGGGTGCCGTCGGCGCGCTCGGCGAGGCGCCCGTCGTCGATGTAGTCCTGCACGCTCGCGACCTCCAGGGTCAGCCCGTAGCGCGCGACGACGCGGTCGCGGAAGTCGATGACCTCGTCGAAGTTGTGCCCGGTGTCGACGTGCAGCACCGGGAACGGGATCGGCGCGGGCCAGAACGCCTTGTGGGCGAGGTGGACCAGCAGCATCGAGTCCTTGCCGCCGGAGAACAGGATCGCCGGTCGGTCGAACTCGCCCGCGGTCTCGCGCAGGACGTGGATCGCCTCGGACTCGAGGACGTCGAGCTGGTCGGGAGCCACGGTGGGGCCGGCGCGCTCATGCGTGCAGCCCGCACTCGGTCTTGGAGAAGCCCGCCCAGCGCCCGCTGCGCGGGTCCGCGCCCGGGGCCGGCTTGGCGGTGCAGGGCGCGCAGCCGATCGACGGGTAGCCCGCGTCGACCAGCGGGTTCACCAGGATCGCGTGCTCACCGATGTAGTCGGCCATCTCGTCGTCGCTCCAGTGGGCGATCGGGTTGACCTTGACCAGGCCGTGGCGCTCGTCCCAGGTCACGAGCGGGGTCTGCGCGCGGGCGGGGCCTCGACGCGCCGCACCCCGGTGACCCACGCGTCGTAGGGCTCGAGCGCGCGGCCGAGCGGCTCGACCTTGCGCATGTTGCAGCAGGCGCCGGGGTCGCGGGCGAACAGGTCCGCGCCGAACTCGGCGTCCTGCTCGGCGACGGTCAGCTCGGGGTGCGCCTCGACGATGGTCACCCCGTAGACCTGGGCGACCGCGTCGCGGGTCCCGAGCGTCTCGGCGAAGTGGTAGCCGGTCTCGAGGAACAGCACGTCGACGCCCGGGCGCTGCGCCGCGGCGAGCTCGACCAGCGCCGCGTCCTGCATGTTCGAGGCCACGATCAGCCGGTCGCCGTAGGTCTCGGCGGCCCAGGCGAGGATCTCGCGGGTCAGCTCGACGTGGTCGCCGTCGTGACGCAGGCCCTCCTCGCGCGTGGCGAAGCGGCGCCCCGCCTCCATCGCCGTGCGTCGGAGCTCGGCGCCCGCGGGGTTCTCGGTGGTGGTGGTCATGCTCGGGCTCCCGTCAGCGCTGACGTGACGACGAACGTGATCCGGCAGTCGGCGCACGTCCAGGCGCCCTGGGGCTCCTCGGCCGGGCGGAGATCCTGCTCGCCGCAGTAGGGGCAGTACTGCACGGGCAACCTCACGAGAGCTGGCTTTCTTCCGCGCGCACGACCCACTGGGCGAAGCGCTCGCCGGGCTCGCGGCCCTCGGCGAAGTTGCGCACGACCCGCTCGACGTAGTCGCCGAGGTCGGCCGAGAGCACCTTGTGCCCGCGCAGCTTGCGCCCGAAGCCGGAGTCGAGCCCGAGGCCCCCGCCCAGGTGGACCTGGAAGCCGTCGGCCGGGTTGCCGTCGGCGTCGTTGACGATCTGGCCCTTGAGCCCGATGTCGGCGACCTGGACGCGGGCGCACGAGTTCGGGCAGCCGTTGAGGTGGATCGAGATGGGGTCGAGCTCGGGCGCCACGTCGGCCAGGCGCGCCTCGAGCTCGTCGTCGAGCGTGCCGGCGCGGTTCTTGGTGTCGACGAACGCGAGCTTGCAGAACTGGATGCCCGTGCACGCCATCGTCGCGCGGCGGAACATGCTCGGGCGGGCCGGGAGGCCGAGGTGGTCGAGGGCGGTCGTCAGGCCCTCGAGGCGCTCGGTCGGCACGTCGAGCACGAGGAGCTTCTGGTACGGCGTGAGGCGGGTGCGCGGAGCCCGCGTCCTCGGCGGCCTTCGGCGACCGACACCAGCGTCGACCCGCTCACCCGCCCGGCAGGCGGGGCGACGCCGACGTAGTTGCGCCCGTCGACCTGGTCGTGCACGCCGATGTGGTCGATCGTGCCGGCGATCGCCTCGGGGGCGGGGCCGTCGACCAGCGTGCGGCCCAGGTACTCGTCCTCCATGACCTGGCGGAACTTCTCGGGGCCCCAGTCGGCGATGAGGAACTTGATGCGCGCCCGCGTGCGGAGCCGCCGGTAGCCGTAGTCGCGGAACACCTGCACCGACGGCGTGCCAGACGTCGGGACCTCCGCGAGCGGCACCCAGGCGCCCAGGCGCTCGGCCAGCCGCGGGTTGGTCGAGAGCCCGCCGCCGACCCACAGGTCGAACCGGGTCCGTGCTCGGGGTGGACCACGCCGACGAAGCTGACGTCGTTGATCTCGTGGGCGACGTCCTGCAGCCCGGAGATCGCCGTCTTGAACTTGCGCGGGAGGTTGGCGAGGCTGCGGTCGCCGATGAAGCGCTCGACGATCTCGTCGATCGCGGGCGTCCCGTCGATGACCTCGTCGGCGCTGATCCCGGCCACCGGCGAGCCCATCACGACGCGCGGGCAGTCGCCGCACGCCTCGGTGGTGTAGAGGCCGACGGCCTCGAGGCGACGCCAGATCTCCGGCATGTCCTCGACCCGGATCCAGTGCAGCTGGATGTTCTGCCGGTCGGTGACGTCGGCGGTGTCGCGGGCGAAGGTCTGGGAGATCTCGCCGACGACCCGCAGCTGCTCGGTGGTGAGCGCGCCGCCGTCGACCCGCACGCGCAGCATGAAGTACGGCGCGTCGAGGAGCTCCTCGTCGACGTGCCCGGTGTCGGTGCCGGCGTAGCCCTCGGCCCGCTGCGTGTAGAGGCCCATCCAGCGGAAGCGTCCGCGCAGGTCGGCCGGGTCGATCGAGTCGAAGCCGCGGTGGGCGTAGATGGTCTCGATCCGCGCCCGCACGTTGAGCGGGTGGTCGTCCTTCTTCGACTGCTCGTTCTTGTTGAGCGGCTCGCGGTAGCCCAGGGCCCACTGGCCCTCGGCCTTGCCCTTGCGCGTCTTCTTCGCCTTCGAGGCGACTCGGGCGGGCGCGACCGGCGTGTCGTCCGGGACGTCCTTGACCGCGAGCGGGGTGGTCTCGGCGTACGAGGCCTCGGGGGTCGAGGCACCCTCGCTGGACGGGGCGCTGGTGTCGGTCATGGGTGGGGCGTCCTCCGGGGACAGGACGCGCGAGGCCGACGCGGCGGACTCACACGCCTGCTGACGATCATGGTGGTGGGCCGCACGCGGCGGCGGACAGCGGTCAGCGACGAGGTTCAGTCGATCGGGCCGCAGAGTGCGCTGGACACGCGCTGCAGGTCGACGTGGCGTCGGCCGACGAGCAGCGGGTCCAAGGTACGCACATTCACAGCGTGCCACGTCGAGGGTGGGCCCATCTACCTGTGTGACGAGCCACCCCGTGACGAGGTCGACGATCGGCATGTCCTCAAGGGCTCGCGGGCCGCGCGTCGACGACGACACCGCCCGGTCCGAGCACGACGACGGCCTCGGTGGAGGAGTAGGCCCAGGTGTTGCTGCGCGCGTCGTACACGGGCGCGACGGGGCCGGACAGCGTGCGCGCGAGGGCGGCGTCGGCCGCCGCCCGCCAGTCGGGCCCGGGGCCGGACCACTGGGGCGCGATCCGCAGGAACCCGTAGTAGCGGTTCCCGCACTCGAGGGTCGCCGTGTCGCCGACCGGCCCGGCCGGCGACGGCGTGCGGGGGAACACCCGGACCACCTTGTCCTCGAGGCTGTGCGGCCCGCAGTCCTCCCACGGGTCGGCCGCGGCGGTGAACGCACCGGCCAGCAGCGTGACGAGCGCGAGAGCGGTGATGACGAGCGCCTGCAGGGAGCGGACCACGAGGACCTCCTCGATCGGAGTGGAGGCCCGCGGTCGCGGACCTCTCACCCGGTTCGAGTGCCGGAGGGCTCGATCCGTTCCGACGGGTCAGGGGCTGTGGACAGCTCGTCCCGCCGCCCGGCTCCGGCGAGCCGTCAGGCCCCGGCCGTCGGTCGCCAGTCCTCCATCTTCCGCAGCTCCTCGCGCAGCAGCGGCGGGAGCCGATCGATCACCCACCGGTCCGCTTCGTCCTCGTGCGGGAGGGCCTCCAGGAAGCCGGTGGCGATGACGGTCTCCATGCCGTCGCCGCCGGCCAGCCAGAGGTCGGCGAGGGTCGTCGTCGCAGCGAGCGCCGCGTGAGCGTCGTCAGTGGGAGCGCTGACGGCGGTCCGGAACCACGTAGCGATCAGGTCCAGGAGCAGGGTCGGCAGGACCTCGCCGTGCTCGGCTTCGTGCTCGTCGACGAGCCGACCGGCGGCCGAGCTCGACACCCGCAGCGCCCCGGCGACCCGCCTGGCGGAATCCACGTCGACGGGGAACTCGTCGTCGAAGTCCGTCATCGTGTTCTCCCGAGGGCGTCGAGCAGGTTGTCGAACTCTTGCTGGGCGATCCCTCGATCCTGCGAGGACGCATCCGGGTGCCGGCGCAGCCAGTTACGGAGCGCCCGGACCGAGTCGTGCGCCTTCGTCGGGTGGAGTTTCCCACCGACGTCCGCACCGGACGCCCGTTCCCCTCGAACGGCGTCTGCGGTGGTGCCGTCCCCCGTACGGGTCGGCGAGCGGACTCCGCGGTAGAGAGGGTCCACGATGTTGCGAAGACCGGTATCGGTGACCGTCGGCCGTTCCGCGGCCGGGCGAGGCGCCGGCGCGGCGGGGCCGGAGCCCGAGCCGGCGGGGGAGACCCGATCGGGACCTGCTGCGCTCTGCGCGACCGTGAACGCCCCGGCCCCGCCGAGTGCGGCACCGCTGACGACGAGCCCGATCGACGCGGCGGTCGCGGGGACACCGACCGGCGCTCCGACACCCGAGGCGGTGGCGAGCGCTCCGCCGGCGGCCCCGCCCGCTCCGGCTGCCATCAGCGCGGCCCCGCCGACGACCGCGGCGATGCTGCCCGGGTCGTGCAGCGCGGCGTTGCCCAGCGATGCCGCGGCGTCGACCATCCCCGCTCCGACGTCGAGCGCGGCGCCGCCGAGCGCCCCGACGTGTCCCCGCGGCGTCAGCGGCGCGACGTCCGTCGCTCCGGTCACCCGGGCGGCGGCGTCGTCGCCCGACGCGCGGAGCTGCGACCGGGCACGGTCGAGCACGTCGCGGGCGGCGGACCACGAGGGCTCGCCCCCCGCCCACAGCCGCGCGGCCTCCGCCGCCTGCCCCTGTGCCCAGGCCAGCGTCTCCGCATGGACCGCGAGAGCGCGCGCGGCCTCGGTGAACGCGTCGCCCGCCTCGGCCCAGCGCTGCGGGCGGATCGCGAAGGCGTCACGGAAGGCGTCGGCGGCCGGACCACGCCAGGCGGACGTCGCGTCGATCGCGCGCAGCCCGCCGCTCGCCTCGCGGAGGTCGCCGGCGTAGGTCGTGAAGTTCCTGGCCAGGGCCCGCACCGCCTCGGCGTCACCCGGCACCAGCGTCCGGGGTCGGTCGACTCGCCGAGCTCGGTCATCGCGGGAGGCCGGGGTCGGGTCCGTCGGGAACCCGGAGCACGCCGCCGAGCGTGCGTGCGCCCCGCTCGTCGGAGCGTTCGTAGGCGTCTGCCGCCGCGGTCAGCGTCCCCGCCGTCTCCCGCCCGTCGGCGCAGAGGTCGGCGACGCCCCGCTGCCATCGTCCGACGAAGTCGGCCACTGCGGCGGCGAGGTGCTCGTGCCCGACGGCCGCACCCGCGTCGACGGCGTCGAGCGGCCGCGACGCGACGGCGTCGGTGACGCGCGCGACGCCGTCGGCGGCCTGGCGCAGGGCGTGCAGGTCGACCTCGAAGCCCTCGCCCATGCCCGCACCCCTCGCCGCCCGATGCTGGCAGCCGGGGAACGCGAGCGGGTGCGGGTTCGTGGAGTCGTGTGCCCGCGACCCGGGCGCTGGATCCGTCACGGGCGACCTTTCGGAAGAAGCCGAAACGAGCGCCGAGCGGTCGGCGCGGGCGGCCCGATCGCCGGGATCGCTCCCCGCTGGTCGTCCCACCGCCCGCGAGGAGCGGTCGCGGCGATCACCGCCCGGCACCGCGACGTCAGCGCTCCCCACGCCGGCGCGGGTCTCGCACGGATCCGACGCTCAGGGAAGTGGATGCTCCGGTCGTCGAAGACGAAGCGGATCGAGTCGGGCAGGTCGAGGCGCTGGGTCGTCGCCCGCTCGACGGCCCGCACGAGCCCGTGACCGGCGGTGTCGACGGGGAGGCCGACGGCACGCACGTCGAGCACGAGGTCGCCGTCGCCGGCGCGGGCGAGGCGCCCGGCCGACTCGAGCACGGCGTTCTCGACGGCCTCCTCGGTCGGCGCCTCGAGGCGGGCCAGGTCGGTGACGCGGCCGCGGTCGGTGGGGGAGGAGCGGACGAGCGCGAGGTCGCCCGCGGAGTGGACGCTGGCGCCCTCGTCGGCGAGCAGCTCGGCCCCGCGGCGCTGCGCGGGCGTGAAACCGGACGCCGGGCTCTCGTGGACCCCCGCGCGGAACCGGGGCCCGAGCGTGCCGCGGCGCGCCGGGTCGAGGGCGGCGGTGATGGCGGCGTCGAGGTCGCGCAGGTCGTCGGCCCCCCCCGCACCGACGCCGGGCCGGGTACCGCGGGCCCCCGCCGCCACGCCCCGAGCGCGGCACCGATCACCCCACCGGCCGTCGCCGACGCGACGACCTCGCCGGCCGACCAGCCGCCGTCGCCGAACACCTCGACGCGCAGCGGCTGGGCCACCGCGACGTCGACGGCGGCGGCCTCGACCGCGCCGAACGCCATCCCGGTCAGCGCGCCACCGAGGATCGACGCGGCCGTCGCCGAGAGCGCCACCCCGACCGCCTCGGCGGCGGCGACGAGCCCGGCGGTGACCCCGGCCGCGACGGCGGACGACGCCCCGAAGGTGAGCCAGGCGAGCCCGACCCCGGCCACCACGGTGGCGCCCGCCGCGACGGCGATCTCGACGACCTCGCGCTTCGCGTCGGCCACGGCGTCGGCGTAGGCCGCCAGCGCCGCCGCCAGGACCCGGCAGGCCGCGGCGTCGTCGCGCGGGGCTGCGTCGTGGCGGGTCCACGCCGCCACGCACCGGTCGGCGGCCTCGCCCGCCCCGTGCGTGCGGACGAGCGCGACCGCGTCGCCACCGAGCAACCGGGCCCCGTCGAGCCCGGCCGCCGTGCGCTCCCAGCGGGCGGCGGCGTCGCGCACGCCCTGCTCGTCGGCGGCGGGCCACCACAGGCCGACCTCGCTCGCGACGTCCGACACCGCACCGTCGACGTCCATCGCCACCTCCGCGAACCCCCGGTCGCGCCCGACGCTAGGCCGCGGCGCGGACGCCCGGGTGCGGTTCGCGGGAACTCGGGCGGCTCAGCGCCCGTAGGCGGGGTCGCGCGGGATGCGTCCGCGGTAGACCACGAGGCCGGCGACGACGGTGCCGAGGTCGCGCAGCATCGCCACGCTGCCCTGGACCGTGCGGCGGTCGGTGCGCGCGGTGTCGGCGACGAGCACGACGCGCGAGGCGTCGGCGAGGGCGGCGCGGACGCGGTCGTCGACGGCGGGTGCCGCAGGCTGATCAGCGTCGGGTCAGGACGCCCGCGCCGGCCGCGGACGGCGACTCGGGCTCGGGCGGGTCGACCGGCAGGTCGGGCGTGATGTCGCCGTGGACGGGCTCGTGGCCCAGGATCCGCCCGGCGCTGACGAGCTCGAAGCCGAGGTCGCAGACCCACCACGGGGTCAGCTGGACGACGTGGGTCGTGTCGCCCTCGCCGCCGCCCCAGTGGTCGCGCACGACCATCGCGTACAGGCGGGTGAGCAGCGCGGGCACGTCCTCGCCGTCGCCGACCACGGAGTACGGCGCCGGGACCTGCGCGACGAGGCGCCGGGTGCCGCGGCGGACCGGCTGCTCGCGGGTGAGCGGGTGCAGGCCGACGAGGCCCGCCCGCTCGAGCGCCGCGGCCGAGTCGGACGTCCCCGGCACCACGGGTGCGGCCGGACGCACGACCGGAGCGGAGGCTGCCGACGGGCCGCCGGCGCGATCCGCTCGTGCCGGCCGGAGACGACGTGGCCGGAGACGACGTGGCCGAAGACGACGTGGCCGAAGACGACGTGGCCGGGGCCGACGCGGCCGCCGAGGAGGCCAGGGCGGAGCGCGAGACCACGGTGGTCTTCGCCTCCGACCCCTCGTCGGTACGCGGCTTCGGCGACGGGAACCGCCCGGTCTCAGACGGACCCGGCAGGCGGCGCACGCGCGGGGCGGACGGGCGGACCGGCGTGATGGCGATCGGGGACGGCCGTCCGGACGCCCCCGCCGTCGACGTGCCGTTCCCCGTGGCCACGGTCGCCGTGCCGAGTGCCGTCGTCACGGTGACGGCGTCGGAGCCGTCGTCCTCGGCGGCGGCACGGCTGACCCGTGGCCTGCGGAACGGTTTGGTGGGGGGATCCACCGTGGAACGAGTCACGCCGGCACCGCGGTGACCCGATCAGGAGCGCCCACGACGGTCCGGACGGAGCTGTCGATGATCTCGAGCCCGGCCTCCAGGTCGGCGGCGGGGATCGTCAGGGCGGGCATCAGCTTGAGGACCTCGTCGCGCGGCCCGGCCGTCTCGACGAGAGCCCACGGCGGAACGACTCGGCCGCGACGGCGTCGGCGAGCTCCGGCTGGTCGAAGCGCAGGCCCAGGCGAGGCCGCGGCCCGCGCGGAGGCCGACGCGAGCCCGCGCACGTCGTGCGCGGTCCGGCTCAGCGCCTGGTGGATCGCGTCGCCGTTGCGCACGGTCGAGGTGGCCAGCTCGTCGTCGGTCCAGAACGTCCGCAGCGCGGCGGTCGCGGTCACGAACGCCGGGTTGTTGCCGCGGAAGGTCCCGTTGTGCTCCCCGGGCGACCACACGTCGTGCTCGGGGCGCATGAGCACCAGCGCCATGGGAAGGCCGTACCCGGAGATCGACTTCGAGACACACACGATGTCGGGGTGGATGCCGGCGGACTCGAAGGAGAAGAACGGGCCGGTGCGGCCGCAGCCCATCTGCACGTCGTCGACGACGAGCAGGATCTCGTGGCGACGGCACAGGTCGGCCAGGACGCGCAGCCACTCGTCGCGCGCGACGTTGATGCCGCCCTCGCCCTGCACGGTCTCGACGATCACGGCGGCGGGGCGCTCGAAGCCGGACGCCGGGTCGTCGAGCACCCGCGCGAACCAGGCGTGGGCCTCCTCGGCCGGGCCGGGGTGGGCGCCGTCGAGGTACCCGTCGTAGGGCATGACGGCGCTCTCGGGCAGCGAGACGCCCGCGCCGCGGCGCTTCTTGAGGTTGCCGGTGACCGACAGCGAGCCCAGCGACATGCCGTGGAAGCCGTTGGTGAAGCCGACGACGCGCGTGCGACCGGTCACCTTGCGCGCGAGCTTGAGGGCGGCCTCGACCGCGTTCGTGCCCGTCGGGCCGGGGAACTGGACCTTGTAGTCGAGCCCGCGGGGACGCAGGACGACCTCGTCGAAGGTCGCGAGGAAGTCGCCCTTCGCGCGCGTGTGCATGTCGAGCGCGTGGACGATGTGGTCGCCGGTGAGGTAGTCGATCAGGGCCTCGCGCAGCACGGGCGGGTTGTGCCCGTAGTTCAGCGCCCCCGCGCCGGCGAAGAAGTCGAGGTACTGACGACCCTCGACGTCCCACATCCGGCTGCCCGCGGCGTGGTCGAACACGGCGGGCCAACCGCGGCAGTAGCTGCGCACCTCGGACTCGTGGTCCTCGAAGACGGTCATGGCGTGTTGGCCTCTCAGTCGGTGATCTGGACAGCGGGATTGCCGCGCCAGCGAGCACCCGCGGGCACCTCGGTGCCCTTCATCACGAACGCGTCGGCATCGATGACGGCGCCCGCACCGATATGGACGCCGTAGTGGACGAATCCGTTGAGTGCGACGGTGGCTCCATCGCCAACGGAGGAGTGGTCGGACTTGAACGTGCCGTCCTCGAGGAGTGGCACTGGATCACGGCACCCTGCGCGAGGGTGACGTCGTCACCCAGGCTGACCAGGGAGTGCTCGGGGGACGAGGAGCCGTGGTCGAGCAGGCCGCGGCCCACGCGCACCCCCAGTCCCCGCAACACCCAGGCCTTGAACGGTGTTCCGTCGAGGACAGGTACGCCCGGCACCATGAGCTTCCACAGCCGCTCGTGGCGCCAGAAGTACGGGTCGTAGATCGAGCAGAAGCGGGGCCGCAGGCGGCGGAAGCCCATGGCCGCGCGCTCGCAGAGCACCAGCCAGGCGAGCCCGACGGCGAGGCCCAGCACCGTCGAGACGGCCAGCGCGAGGCTGCCGAACCGGGGGATGAAGGTCACTCCGGCGAGCAGGATCGACAGGCCCATGAACGTCGCCGCCCCGTTGGCGGCGAGCCTGATGAGCACCGTCATCAGGTTGTGCTTGTTCTTCGCCCGGCTGGCCGTGCGCAGCTCGAGCCCGCGGGCCGGACGGAGCACCGAGGTGTCGCGCTGGACCGACCGCGGGATGACGAACGCGGGCGAGCCGAGCAGGCCGGTGTTCTCGTGGACCGGCCCGTCGAGGGGCACCAGGACCTTCGTCGCGAGCAGCACGTTCTGGCCGGTGCGCCCGCCGCTGGGGTAGATGACGTGGTTGCCCAGGAAGTTCTTGTCGCCGATGTCGACCGGCAGCAGCCGGAACCCCGTCGAGGAGAACTCGGCGTTCCCCATGGAGAGGCCGTCGGAGACCATCGTGCCGCGGCCCACCGAGGACAGCAGCGGGTTCTCCTGCTTGTGGTTCGTGCCGAAGTTCGACCCGGTCTGCTCGACCAGGCCCAGGTTCCAGCCCAGCACGCGCATGTAGGTCGTGATCGCGGTGCTGTCGCCGAAGAGGTGGTTGAGCAGCTGGATGTTCGACACGCGTGCCGTGGCGCGCTGGATCGCGTAGCGGAAGCTGTAGAGCGGATAGACCCGCCCCGGCTCGACCAGCAGGTTCAGCAGGCGGGGGAGCGCCGCGGCGAACAGCACCGCGAAGAACAGCCCCGTGACGACCCCGGTCGCCGACAGGCCCCAGCTGACCAGCCAGAACACGCCGGTCGAGGGGTCGCGGTCCTGGATGGCCAGGCCGCCGACGTGGACGGCGAGCAGGGCCTGGAACGCGAGGACGAACAGCGGGATGAGGATCAGCACGACCTGGAGGAACTGCACGGCGCCGAAGGTGACGCGCCGCCACCCGGGCAGGCTGGTCGCCTCGAGCCGCGCGAAGTCGACGCCGGCGCCGGCCTTGCGCCCGGGGGTGCCGTGCCAGCGCTCGCCGTCGGGCACCTGCTGGCCGTGCAGCGAGCTGGCGTGGGCGAGCTGGGTGTCGTCGCCCATCGAGCTGCCGATCTCGAGGACCGCCGACTCGCCGACGAACGAGCGCTGCCCGATCGTGACCGGCCCGATGCGCACGCGGCCGCCCTCGACCGTGTAGCAGGGCATGACGACGTCCTTGCGGATCACCGAGTCGGCGCCGATGGTCAGCATGTCGGGCGCGAGGGGCAGCTGCGGGGGCAGGTAGAGCACCCGCGGCCCGATCTTCGCGCCGAGCAGGCGCATGTAGGTCGTGAAGACCGGGGTGCCGGCGAAGAGCACCATCACGTTCGCCCGCAGCAGTGTCCGCATGACCCAGAAGCGCAGGTAGCGCAGGCTCCAGGCGTCGAACTCGGTCTCGCGCATGCGCCCGACCAGCACCCACTTGGTGACGACCGGGCCGAACACCGCGAGGCCGAACGCCCCGACGCTGATCACAATCGCCCGCAGGATGTTGCCCCCGGTCGTGACGGCCTGGGCGGCGAGCACGTCGTAGAGGGCGAAGATCACCGCGTACAGGCCCCAGGCGAGGCCGACGAACATCCCGGCCTGCGCGAGTCCGGTGAGGGCGATCCGGGCCGAGGACGCGCGGTACGGCTCGCGGACCGGCTCGCCCTCGTCGGTGGCGACCTGGCCGATCTGGTCCTCGAGCGAGAGCGCCAGCTCGCGGACCGTCGGGTTGCGGTAGATGTCGGTGATCGACACGCGCACGCCCGCCTGGCGCAGCGACGTCGAGAGCCCGGCCATCGACAGCGAGCTCGCGCCCAGGTCCTCGAAGAGGTGGGCGGTGACCGAGATCTGCTCGGGCTCGAGGCACAGCACGGGCGCGAGGGCGGCGACCAGCGTGGTCTCGGTCGGTCCGGACGCGGCGGTGACCGTGCCCGCGCCGCCGACGCGCGACCCGCTCGGCGGCGGCAGCGCGGCGCGGTCAGCCTTGTCGTTGGTGGTCAGCGGGATGACCGCGAGGTGCTCGAGGTACGGCGGCACCATGTAGCCGGGCAGCCGGTCGCGCAGCAGCGAGCGGACGCGCGCGCGGACCTCGTCGACGTCGGCGCCGGGACGCACGCTGAAGTAGCCGACGAGCTCCTTCTGCCCCTCGCGCGGGCTCCAGGTGTCGACGACCGCGGCCGCGACGCCCGGGTCGGCCAGGACCACCGACTCGATCTCGGTGAGCTCGATGCGGTACCCGCGGATCTTGACCTGCAGGTCGATGCGGCCGTGGTACTCGATCTCGCCGTCCTCGGTGACTCGTCCCAGGTCGCCGGTGCGGTAGATCGTGCCGCCGGGGTTGGCGGGCATGCCGAGGGTGTCGGGCACGAACGCCTTGGCGGTCTTCTCGGGCAGGTTCAGGTAGCCGCGGGCCAGGCCGATGCCGGCCACGGCGATCTCGCCGAACTCCCCGGGGGCGACCGCGCGCATCGAGCCGTCGGTGTCGAGCAGCACGATCGAGTAGGTCGGCAGCGGGCGGCCCAGGGTGACCGGGCGGTCGGGGGAGACCTCGCCCCACGTGCAGGTGACGGTCGCCTCGGTGGGCCCGTAGACGTTCAGGAACCGGCGGTCGGGCCGGTGCCAGCGCTTGACCAGGTCCTGCGGGCACGCCTCGCCGGAGACCAGGATCAGCCGCAGCGACTCGAGCGCGGTCTCGTCGAGCGTGGCGAGCAGCGTCGGGACGCAGGCGATGGCGTTGATGCGCCGCTCGAGGATGAACTGCTGCAGGTCGTCGCCGAGCAGCGTCGTCCCCGGGGGCTTGGGCACGACGGTCGCGCCCGCGGCCCACGGGACCCAGAGCTCCTCGACCGAGAAGTCGAACGCGATGGTCATGCCCTGGTAGACGCGGTCGCCGGGCCGGTAGCCGTAGTGCTGACCGGCGACGCGGACGAAGTTGACGATCGCGGCGTGCTCGATCGCGACGCCCTTGGGACGCCCCGTCGTGCCCGAGGTGTAGATCAGGTAGGCGAGCTCGTCGCGCGGCCGCGGTACCTCGCCCGCCGCGAACGGCGAGCGGTCCGCAGCGGCGATCGCGGCCGCGTCGGCGTCGACGCAGACGGCGGTCACCGCAGGGGCTCCGGCGCCTTCCACATGATCAGTCAACGACGAGACGGTGACGACGGTGCGGACTTCGGCGTCCGAGAGGATGAAGCCGACGCGATCGGCCGGGAAGCCGGCGTCGAGCGGGACGAACGCGGCGCCGAGCTTGCCGACCGCGAGAATGGCGATGTAGCTGCGCAGAGCGCTGTCGAGCAGCAGGGCGACCCGGTCGTCGGGGCCGACGCCGCGCCGACGCAGGTGGCGGGCCAGCTGGTTGGCCCGGGCGTCGAGCTCGGCGAAGGTGACCTGCTCGTGCCCGGTGTCGACCGCGACGACGCGACCGCGCTCGCGGCCCAACGCTCCGCGAGGTGGTGCATCCGCTCGCCGGGCTGCCACCGGATGGTCTGGTCGTGTCGACCGTCGACCAGCACCGCCAGATCGGCTGCCGCCGTCACGCTGCCCGCCTTTCGGTGAGAATCACGCTTCGTGACAAGGGTGGTGGTGGGAAACGGATCTGTCGTTACCGGCCCCTCACTCCCGTTCACCCCGCCGCGTCGCACTCTAGGCCGACCGCCCTACCGCACCGACGCCAGGGTTGGTGCAAAAACGGCGTTAACCCACACGATGTCTCCCGCCGATCACAACCCGATCTCAACGGGTTTCTTCGTCCTGGGCCACGCGGGCGTTACTCAGTGTGGCGAGTACGACACCGTCCGAACCGATGCGGCCGCGGATGCGTTCCGCGGCCCGCCCCGAGGGTCGGGGCATCATGGGGACGTGCCCTCCGTGCCCCCGGTGGTGAGTCTGCCCCGACCGACGGTGTGCTCCCCGTAGGAGCGCTCGACGGGCTGGGCACCCGCCCGTTCGGCGTCTACGTGCACGTCCCGTTCTGCGCCACGCGCTGCGGCTACTGCGACTTCAACACCTACACCGCCACCGATCTCGGCCTCACCTCGTCCGACGATCCGCCTCCCCGGCGTCGTGGCTCGAGGGTCTGCGCCGTGAGCTGGAGCTCGCCGCCCGCGTCCTGGTCGCCGACGGCCGCGCGACGCCGCCCCCGCCGACACCGTCTTCGTGGGTGGGGGCACCCCGTCGCTGCTCGGCGGGGAGGGGCTCACCGCGGTCCTCGACGCGATCCGGTCCACGTTCGGTCTCGCACCCGGCGCCGAGGTGACCACGGAGGCCAACCCGGAGTCGACCACCCCGGAGCTGCTCGCCGCGATCGCCGACGCCGGGTACACGCGGCTCTCGCTCGGGATGCAGTCCGACGTCGACCACGTCCTCGCCGTCCTCGACCGCCGCCACACGCCGGGCGCGGCGGTCGCCACGGTGACGGCGGCGCGCGGGGCCGGTCTGCGCCACGCCAACCTCGACCTCATCTACGGCACGCCCACCGAGACCGACGACGACCTCCGCCGCTCCCTCGACGCCGTCCTCGCGTCCGGCGCCGACCACGTCTCGGCCTACTCGCTGATCGTCGAGGACGGCACCGCGCTGGCCCGCCGCGTCGCCCGGGGCGAGCTCCCGATGCCCGACGACGACGTCCTCGCCGACCGCTACGAGATCGTCGACGACGTCCTCACCGCGCACGGGCTCGGCTGGTACGAGGTGTCGAACTGGGCGCGGTCCGAGGGGGCCCGCTGCCGGCACAACCTCGGGTACTGGCGCGACGGCGAGTGGTGGGGCGCCGGGCCCGGCGCGCACTCCTACGCCGGCGGCGTGCGCTGGTGGAACGTGCGGCACCCCGCGCGCTACAGCGCCGCGCTCGCCGCCGGCCGCTCGCCCGCCGAGGCCCGCGAGCGACTGGGCCCGGCCGAGCGGCACCTCGAACAGGTGCTGCTGGAACTGCGCACCGTCGAGGGGCTCGCCGTCGACGCGCTCGACCCCGCGGGCCGCACCGCGGCCGACCGGGCCGCCGCCGACGGCCTGCTCGACGACACCCGCTGGTCGGGCGGTCGGGCGGTGCTCACCCGGCGGGGTCGGTTGCTCGCCGACGGGGTCGCGATGGCCCTCGCCGGGGCTGAGCCGGGCCGCCGGCGCCACCCGTGCCGTCAGCGGCGGGGCGGCGTGGTGGTGGTCGACCGCGGCGCGGCGGACGGCGCCGCCGCGCGGGTGGTGGGGGCCGGGCGGGCCGGGGTGGCGCGGGCCGGTTCGCGGGGTCGCGGGCCGTGCGGTGCCGGTCGCCGGGCGGGCCGAGCGCGCCGCGGAGCGCTCGGTCTCGCGGCGGATCTCCTCGCGCCGCGTCGCCTCGGCGTCCGGGCGGCGCTGCGCGGGGACCGGCCGCGGGGACGGCGGGCAGCGGGGCGCTCGCCGCACCGCCCGCCGGGCGGGCGGCCTCGGCGGGCGAGGCGCCGCCGAACCCGCCGGTGGCGGCGAGGACACCGCCCGCCACCAGCAGCGCGCCGCCGCCGAGCGCCCCGACGAGGACACCGCGGCGCTTCGACGGCTCCGGTCGCGACACCCGGGACTGCCGGGTCTGCGGGCCGGGGCGCGACGCCGTCCGCGACGTGGTCCCGGCACCCGTGGCCGGGGTCGACTTCGTGGTCGGCGACGAGGTGGACGACGAGGTGGATGAGGGGGTCGCGGCGACCGTGTCGGTGACCGGCTCCTCGTCGGCGTCCTTCGCGGCGGGCGCGGGGGTCGCGGCGACGGTGTCGGTGACCGGCTCGTCGTCGGCGTCCTTCGCGGCGGGGGAGGCGGCCACGGTGTCGGTGACGGCGTCGTCGGGCTCGCCCGCCGCGGCGCGCGCCGGGACCGGCGTCGGGCCCGAGGTCGGCTTGGCGACCGGTCCCGAGGTCGGCTTCGCGGTCGTCGACGTCGGTGCCGCGATCGGGGTGCGGGACGGCGTCCGTGCCGGCGCGCGGGACGCGGCGGCGGGCGCCGGGGCCGGGCGCGCGGGTGACGGCGGGGCCGAGCCGGAGGCCCCGGGGGGCGTGCTGCCGCCCGCTGCGAGGGCGGCGCCGCGCGCGACGAGGGTGGCCGGATCGGCGTCGGCGACGACGGGGCGGCCGAACGCGTCGGCCAGCAGCCGGGTGACGGCGGGCAGACGCGACGACGTGCCGGCGAGCAGCACCGCGTCGAGCTCCTCGGGCGGGACCTGCGCGGCCTCGAGCGTCTCGCGGACCAGGGCGACGGTCGGCGTCAGTGCCGCGGCGAGGTCGGACTCACCCAGCCCGTCGACGTCGGCGGTGGCCAGCGTGGCCCCGCGGCCGAGGGCGATGACCCGCCCGGTGTCGCTGCCGCGCACGACGCAGGTGCCGGCGCCGCGGGCCCCGAGGCCGTACACGGCGACCGCGCGGCCCGCGGGGACCCGGCCCGCGGCGGCGTGGGCGCCCGCGGCGGCCTCGGGCTCGGGGAGCAGGACGACGCCGAGCAGGCCGACCTCGGCGAGCGATTCGGCGAAGGCCGCGCGCCGGGCGGAGGTCCAGCCGGCGGGGTGCGTCACGGCGACGCGGCGCGGTGCCCGGCCCCGCTCGCGCGCGACGCGGTCGGTGACCTGGCGGACCGTCTGCGCGGCCGGGCCCTCGGCGGGGCGGGGGCGGCCGGCGGCGCCTGCCGGGCCCGAGCGCCCGTCGAGCGGGACGACGCGGGCCGCGCTCGCGCCCGCCTCGCGCACGGCGGCGACCGTCGCGGTCGTGCCGAGATCGACGCCGAGGTCGTACTCGGCTCGGTCGTGCTGAACCACGGGCGCTCCTCCGTCCGCTTCCCGGCGCCATCATCGCGGTCGCCGGATCCGCGTCGACACCCGGTGCGTCCTCGGTGTCACCGGGGCACGGCCGCACGCCGTTGGCCGGGGCGGCATCCGGGCGGGCGAAGCGCGCTGCCGACGGGCGCATCTCGCCTAGAATGGGGACGTCGGTGGCACGGACGACGACCGACGGGAGGCCGACCGCGCGATGAACGCCGAGGAACGTCGGCTCGCCGTCCTGCGTGCGATCGTCGCCGACTTCGTGGCCACCAGTGAGCCGGTGGGCTCGAAGGCGATCGTGGACCGGCACAACCTCGGCGTCTCCAGCGCCACCGTGCGCAACGACATGGCCGCGCTGGAGGACGAGGGCTACATCACCCAGCCGCACACCAGCGCCGGGCGCATCCCCACCGACAAGGGCTACCGCCTGTTCGTCGATCGGCTGCACCAGATCCGGCCGATGTCGACCGCCGAGCGCCGGGCGATCACGCAGTTCCTGGAGGGCGCGGTCGATCTCGACGACGTGCTGCGGCGCAGCGTGCGGCTGCTCGCGCAGCTCACGCGCCAGGTCGCCGTCGTGCAGTACCCGACGCTCACCCGCTCCACGGTGCGCCACCTCGAGATCGTGCCGCTGACGCCGGCGCGCCTGATGCTCGTGCTGATCACCGACACCGGGCGGGTGGACCAGCGTGTGGTGGACCTGGGTGACGTGCTCGACGACGACGACGTCGCCCGCCTGCGCACCCTGCTCAACGGGGTGCTCGGCGGGCAGCCGCTCGCGGCGGCCGCGGCACGGATGGCCGAGCTGCCCGAGGACGGCCCCGACGCGCTGCGCAACCCGTTGACCCGGGTGGCGTCGGTGCTCATCGACGCGCTGGTCGAGTCGCCCGAGGAGCGCCTCGTCCTGGGCGGCACGGCGAACCTCGCGCGCAACGCCGTCGACGGCGCGGCGCTGCAGGGCGTGCTCGACGCGCTCGAGGAGCAGGTCGTGGTGCTGCGGCTGCTCGCCGCAGCCAACGACCCGCCGACGGTGCAGGTCCGCATCGGCGAGGAGAACGACGCGAGGACCTGCGGGGCACCTCGACGGTGTCGATCGGCTACGGCTCGGGGCCGACGGTGCTCGGCGGCATGGGCGTGGTGTGCACGACGCGCATGGACTACCCGAGCACGATCGCGGCGGTGCGTGCGGTGGCGCGCTACGTCGGTGAGATCGTGGGTGGGCGCCGTGCCGACGCCCTGAGCGGGCGTGGCGGACGCGATCGAGTCGGACGATCGCAGACGGGACCAGAACAGCGTGGCCAAGGACTACTACGGCATCCTCGGCGTGAGCAAGGACGCCGACGACGCGACCATCAAGCGCGCCTACCGCAAGCTGGCGCGCGAGCTGCACCCCGACGTGAACCCCGGTGAGGCCGAGCGGTTCCACGACGTCAAGAGCGCCTCCGAGGTCCTCACCGACCCGCAGCAGCGTCGCAGCGGCGACCTCGGCGGTGACCCCAACGAGACGGCGGGCGGCGGTGGCGGCTTCGGCGGCGCGGGCGGGTTCTCCGGGGCCGGGTTCGGCGGCCTGGGCGACATCATGGACGCCTTCTTCGGCGCCGCGGGCGGCGGCGGGCGCGGGCCGCGCAGCCGCGTCCAGCAGGGCGAGGACGCGCTCATCCGGATCGACCTCACGCTCGAGGAGTGCGCCGCGGGCGTGGTGCGCGACCTCACCGTCGACACGGCCGTGATGTGCGGCAAGTGCAGCGGCGGGGGCGCCGAGCCGGGCACCCACACGAACACCTGCGACACCTGCGACGGGCGCGGCGAGATCCAGAACGTGCAGCGCTCGTTCATCGGTCAGGTCGTCACCGCGCGGCCGTGCCCGGTCTGCCGCGGCACGGGCGAGGTCATCCCGCACCCCTGCCAGCAGTGCGGCGGCGACGGCCGGGTCCGCTCGCGGCGCACGGTGTCGGTGCAGGTCCCGGCGGGTGTCGGCGACGGCATGCGCATCCGGATGGCCGACCAGGGTGAGGTCGGACCCGGCGGCGGCCCGGCCGGTGACCTCTACATCGAGGTCTCCGAGCCGCGTCACGACTACTTCACCCGCGACGGGGTCGACCTGCACGCCCACGTGGCGTTGCCCATGACCGCCGCCGCGCTCGGCGCGACGCTGCCGCAGCGCACCCTCGAGGGCGACGAGGAGCTGCACGTCGAGGCCGGCACCCAGCCGGGCACCGTGCACACCCTGCGGGGCAAGGGCATGCCGCGCCTGCGCTCCAACGGTCGCGCCGAGGGTCGCGGCGACCTCCTGGTGCACCTCGACGTGGCGGTGCCCGACAAGCTCGACGCCCGGCAGAGCGAGCTGCTGCGCGAGCTCGCCACCCTGCGCGGCGAGGAGAAGCCCGAGCTCACGGCCCAGCGCAACGGGGTCTGGTCGGGCGTCGGCGCTCGTCCGGCCGACCTCGGTGAGAGGTCAGCGGCGTGACCTCACAGACACTGGACGTCAGGATCGCCGCATACACGAACCGACGACACGCCGGTGACCGCCGCCGAATGGAGCAGGCCGGCGCTGTTCCTCGTCGACGCGGTGCCGGAGGTCGGCGAGGTCGTCGTCGACGGCCCCGAGGGGCACCACGCGGCCGCGGTGCGCCGCGTCCGGGCCGGCGAGGTCGTGCTGGTCGGCGACGGCGCCGGGACCCTCGCCCGCGCCGAGGTCACCGCGGTGGGCAAGGGGTCGGTGACCGCGAGCGTGCTCGAGCGCCGCGTCGTCGCGCCCGCCGCCCCGCGGGTCACCGTCGCCCAGGCGCTGGTGAAGGGCGACCGCGGCGAGCTGGCCGTCGAGCTGGCGACCGAGGCGGGCGCCGACGTGATCGTGCCCTGGCGCGCCGAGCGCTGCGTCGCGCGCTGGGAGCAGGGCCCGCGGGGGGAGAAGGCCCTCGGGCGCTGGCGGGCCACCGCGCGCGAGGCCGCCAAGCAGGCCCGTCGCGCGCACGTGCCCGACGTCGCCGACCCCGTGACCACCACCGGGCTGGCGGCCCGCGGCGCGACCGCGACGCTGGTCCTCGAGGCCACGGCGACCCCCTCGCTCGCCGACGTCGCCCTCCCCGACGACGGCGAGATCGTGCTCGTCGTGGGCCCCGAGGGCGGGATCACCGACGCCGAGCTGACCGTGCTCGAGTTCGCGGGCGCCACGCGCGTGCACCTCGGGCCGACCGTCGTGCGGACGTCGACGGCGGCCGCGGTCGCCCTCGGCGCGCTCGGCGCGCGGACCGGACGGTGGCGGTGACGGTGACGCGGAGGGGCGTGCTCGCGGGCCTGCTCGGCGCGCTCGGGCTGGCCGCGTGCTCGCCGGCCGCCGAGGCTCCGCCCCCGGCGGCGGGTACGCCCGCACCGATGCGCATCGACTACGGGCCCGACCCGTCCCAGCACGGCGAGCTGCACCTGCCCGCGGGCGCCGGCACCCACCCGGTCGTGGTGGTCCTGCACGGCGGCTTCTGGCGCAGCGCCTACGGCCTCGAGCTCGGCACGCCACTGGCGGTCGACCTGACGAACGCCGGGCTCGCGGCCTGGAACGTGGAGTACCGCCGCGTCGGGAACGGCGGCGGCTTCCCGGCCACGCTCGACGACGTCGCCGCCGCGGTCGACCTGCTGGCCGGCCCCGTGCAGGCCGCCGCGGGCGGGCGGCTCGACCTCGACCGCGTCGTGCTGCTCGGCCACTCCGCGGGCGGGCACCTCGCCGTGTGGGCCGCGAGCCGCGACCGGCTGCCGGTCGGCGCGCCCGGCGCCCGCCCGCGGTGCGGCGCGCGGAGCGGTGTCGCAGGCCGGGGTCCTCGACCTCGTGGCCGCGGCCGACCAGGGTGTCGGCGGCACCGCGACGCAGGACCTGCTCGGCGGCGCCCCGGCGGCGGTGCCCGACCGGTACGCCGTCGCGTCCCCGCCGCGCTCGTGCCGGCGTCGGTGCCGGTGGTCTGCGTCCACGGCACCGCCGACGCGAACGTCCCGCTCGACCAGAGCGAGCGCTACGTCGCCGCCGCGACCGCGGCGGGCGGGCGGGCGCGGCTTCGGACCCTCGACGGCGTCGACCACTTCGCGCTCATCGACCCGTCGACGCCGGCGTGGGCCGCGGTCGCGCGGAGGTCCTCGGCCTGGTCTGACCCGTCGTCAGTCCGGGTGTTGAGGGCGTTCGCGCGGCGTCGCCTCGGCGCGGGCGTCGAGCAGCTTGTCGTGCCACTGCGGGTCGTCACCGGCGATCCTGGCGATCTCCAGCGCCTCGGTGACCCGGCGGACCGTGACCACGGTGTCGTTGTCGGTCACCGAGACGTGCGGGGCCCACGAGGTCGAGGGGGCCGGTCCCGGCGTGGCGGGGCGCCACACCGCGCGCAGCGCGACACCGGCCGCGGCGAGCGCCGCCACGACCACGAACGCCTCGAGGACCACGGGCACGCGGGGATCGCCGGCGACGACGGTTGTCAGCGCCGGACGAGCTGGTCACTTTCCGTGTTCGGTCGGTCTGGCCCAGTTCTCGCGGGCAGAGCGAGTTCCGCAAGGCGAACAATGGTCACGATGGGGACGATCACGGCACGGTCGTCTCGAGCAGAACGTGAACATGTGGAACGAGCACGACACCGAGGGCTGGGTCGGCGACTTCGCCCCGACCGCGCAGATCAGCGCACCGGGTGCGAGCGGTCGCGGGTCCAGACGGCCACCGGCATCTTCCTGATCTGGCTGGGCGTGTTCGACGCCCGCATCATGACGAGTCGCGTCGCCGACGGCGACCACCGGGCGCCCTGCAGGCCGTCTTCACCGGAACGCACTTCGCGACGATGAACGCGCCCGGCCAGTCGTCCGGCGACCGGACGGTCGGTGACCCTCGCGACGATCGTGGTGATCTCGGCCTGCTACGCGATCGGCGGGAAGGTCGTCGAGTTCGGCCTCACTTCGAACGCGCCTGCTGGGGCCAGCCGGCTCCCGGTGGCCCGACGCCGGCTGAGCCGAGGGGCCGGCGTCCCCGGCGGGACGCCGCGGCCTCGTGCGTCGTCCCCGGTGTCGGCGGAGGGCTACCATGGCGGCCGTACCGAGTCGCCCGACCTGAAGGACGCATGACCGGAACCGGCCGATCCAGCACGCCCGGGGGGACCTCCCGGATCGTGGTGCCCGAGCCCGCCCTGCTCGCCCTGCTGGGCAAGCGCGACGAGAACCTCCGCGAGGCCGAGACGCAGCTCGCCGCCGACGTCCACGTCCGCGGCAACGAGCTGACGCTCACGGGGGAGCCCGCCGACGTCGCGTTCGCCGAGCGGGTGTTCGCCGAGCTGGTGGTCCTCGCGAGCCGCGGCCAGCAGGTCGACCCCGACGCCGTGCGCCGCAGCGTGCGCATGCTCGCCGACGAGACCCCCGACGGCGTAGAGTCCCCGTCGCCCGCCGAGGTGCTGAGCCTCGACATCGTCTCGCGGCGCGGGCGCACGGTGCGCCCCAAGACGCTGAACCAGAAGCGCTACGTCGACGCGATCGACGTCAACACCATCGTCTTCGGCATCGGCCCGGCCGGCACCGGCAAGACCTACCTGGCGATGGCGAAGGCCGTGCAGGCCCTGCAGGCCAAGCAGGTGAACCGGATCATCCTCACGCGCCCGGCCGTCGAGGCGGGCGAGCGGCTCGGCTTCCTGCCCGGCACGCTGAGCGAGAAGATCGACCCCTACCTGCGCCCGCTCTACGACGCGCTGCACGACATGCTCGACGCCGAGTCGGTGCCCAAGCTGATGGCGGCGGGCACCATCGAGATCGCGCCGCTGGCGTTCATGCGGGGGCGCACGCTGAACGACTCGTTCATCATCCTCGACGAGGCGCAGAACACGACGCCCGAGCAGATGAAGATGTTCCTCACGCGCCTCGGGTTCAACTCGAAGATGGTCGTGACCGGCGACATCACGCAGGCCGACCTGCCCGGCGGGCAGACCTCCGGCCTGCGGGTGGTGCGCGACATCCTCGACGGGATCGACGACGTCAGCTTCGCCGAACTGACCAGCTCCGACGTGGTCCGCCACCGGCTCGTCGCCGACATCGTCGAGGCCTACGGCCGCTACGACGCCCGCCAGCAGCGCGGCCCGAAGGCCGTCGACGCCCCGCGGACGGGCCCGCCGCGCAACCGCGCGGACCGACGGGGACGATGAGCGCGAGATGAGCATCGAGATCGCCAACGAGTCCGGTGTCGACGTGGCCGAGGAGCCGATCGTCGACGTGGCGCGCTACGCGCTCGAACGCATGGGGGTCAGCCCGCTCGCCGAGCTGTCGATCATGCTGGTCGAGCTCGAGCCGATGGCCGAGCTGCACGAGCGCTGGCTCGACGAGCCGGGCCCGACCGACGTCATGAGCTTCCCGATGGACGAGTACGACTCGGCCCGGCGCCCCGACGCGCCGCAGTCCGGCCCGGCGCTGCTCGGCGACATCGTGCTGTGCCCCGCGTTCGCCGCCGACCAGGCGGCCACGGCGGGCCACGGGCTGGCCGACGAGCTGTGGTTGCTGACCGTGCACGGCGTCCTGCACCTGCTCGGCTACGACCACGCGGAGCCCGACGAGGAGCGCGAGATGTTCGGGCTCCAGTCACGCCTGCTCGCCGAGTGGCGGTCCGAGCGTGACGAGCGCGAGCGCGAGGCCGCCCGTGCCGAGCGCGAGCGTGCCGCCGACGACCGGCTGCTGGGGACCGTGGGGCTCGACGAGGAAAGGAGCACGCCGACAGGGGGCGAGCAGCCCGGCGCCGGCCCGTCCGGGCCCGCCCGCTCGTGACCGGCACGCTGGTCGGACAGCTGGTCGCGGCGATCCTGCTCGTGCCGCTCGCCGGGCTGTTCGCGGCCGCCGACGCGGCGATCTCGACGGTCTCGCGGGCGCGGGTCGACAACCTGGTCCGTGAGGGGGCCACCGGTGCGCGCTCGCTCGCGGCCGTGGTCGCCGACCGCCCGCGTCACCTCAACCTGCTCCTGCTGCTGCGCCTCGCGGCCGAGACCACCGCGACCGTGCTCGCCGCCGTCGTCGCCGTCGAGCTCATCGGCTCCAACGCGCTGGCGATGACCGTCGCCGTGCTCGTCGTCCTCGTGATCTCCTACGTGCTCATCGGCGTGGGGCCGCGCACCCTCGGGCGCCAGCACCCCTACGGCATGGCGCTGGCCGCGGCCGCCCCGGTCCGCCAGCTCGCCCGCCTCCTCGGCCCGCTCACCACCCTGCTCATCCTCGTCGGCAACGCGATCACGCCGGGCCGCGGCTTCCGCGAGGGGCCGTTCTCCTCCGAGGTCGAGCTGCGCGAGGCCGTCGACATGGCCGCCGACCAGGGCGGCTGTCGTCGACGACGACGAGCGCGCGATGATCCAGTCGGTGTTCGAGCTCGGTGACCCCATCGTGCGCGAGGTGATGGTGCCCCGCACCGAGATGATCTGGATCGAGCGCGAGAAGTCCGCCCGCCAGGCGCTGGCCCTCGCGATGCGCAGCGGCTACTCCCGCATCCCGGTCATCGACGACAACCTCGACCACATCGTCGGCCTGGCCTACCTCAAGGACCTGGTGCGCCGCTCCACCGCCCGCGGCCACGACCCCGCGCCCGCCGACGGGCCGGGGGCCGTCGGCGAGGTGATGCGCCCCGCGGCGTTCGTGCCCGACTCCAAGCGGGCCGACGCGCTGCTGCGCGACATGCAGCGCGACCGCAACCACCTGGCCGTCGTCGTCGACGAGTACGGCGGCACGGCCGGGCTGGTGACGATCGAGGACCTCATCGAGGAGATCGTCGGCGAGATCACCGACGAGTACGACACCGCCGAGCAGCGCCCGCTCGAGCGCCTCGACGACACCACGCTGCGCGTGTCCGCGCGCCTGCCCGTCGAGGATCTCGAGCAGGCCACCGGCGTCGAGTTCGACAACGAGGACGTCGACACCGTCGGCGGGCTGCTCGCCCAGCGGCTCGGCCGGGTGCCGCTGCCCGGCGCCGAGGCCGAGGTCGGCGGGCTGCGCCTGCGCGCCGAGGGCGGCGAGGACCAGCGCGGCCGGGTCCGGGTCGCGACGGTCCTGGTCTGGCCGCGGCCCGAGCCCGTCGAGGAGTCCGACGCTCCCGACGACGCCGGGCACCGCGGGCGCCGACGACGACGCGACCCCCGCGACCGCGGGCGGGGCGCCGGGCGAGGACACTGCCGAGCGGGCCGAGCACGCGCCCGTCGGAGGGGACACGAGGTGAGCACGCAGGTCGCGCCCAGCCCGCGTCACGACGTCGTCGTCGTCGGCGGTGGCATCGTCGGCCTCGCCGTGGTCGCCGCGCTCCAGCGCGCCGGTCACACGGACGTCGCCCTCCTCGAGCGCGAGACCGCCACGGCACGCCACCAGACCGGCCGCAACTCCAACGTCATCCACTCGGGCCTCTATTACGCGCCCGGCTCGCTCAAGGCCCGCCTCGCGGTCGCCGGGTGCGCCGAGACCAAGCAGTTCTGCGCTGAGCACGACCTGCCGTGGTCCGAGTGCGGCAAGGTCGTCGTCGCCACCGACGACAGCGAGCTGGGGCGCATGGCCGAGCTGGTGCGCCGGGGCCGGGCCAACGGCGTCGAGGTGCACGAGCTCGACGCGGCCGGGGTCCGCGAGCGCGAGCCCGCCGTCGCGGCGGTCGCCGGGCTGTGGGTGCCCTCGACGGGCATCTGCGACTACGCCGCGATCACCCGCCGCCTGGCCGAGCTGGCCGTCGACGCGGGGGCCACCGTGCGGACGGGCGTGGCCGTGCGCTCCGTCGTGCGCCGCCGGACCGACGTCGTCGTGCACACCGACGCCGGCGACCTCCTGGCCGGCCGCGTCGTGGTGTGCGCGGGGCTGCGCTCCGACGAGATCGCGCGGGCGTCGGGCTTCGACCCCGGGGTGCGCATCGTGCCCTTCCGCGGCGAGTACTCCGACCTGATCGGACCGCTCGCCGACCAGGTGCGCGGGCTCGTGTACCCCGTGCCCGACCCGGCGTTCCCGTTCCTCGGTGTGCACGCCACGCGCGGCGTCGACGGGTCGGTGCACGTGGGGCCCAACGCGGTGCTCGCGCTGGCCCGTGAGGGCTACGACTGGCGCACCCTGTCGGTCCGCGAGCTCGCGGGCACGCTGGCCGACCCGGGCTTCCTGCACCTCGCCGGCAAGCAGTGGCGCTACGGGTTCGGCGAGATGCGCCGCTCGCTGTCCCGCCGGGCGATGGCGGCGTCGGTGGCCAGGATGCTGCCGGGGGTGGCGCCCGAGCACCTCGCCCGGCCGCACGACGTCGACCGCCGCGCGGGCATCCGGGCGCAGGCCGTGCGCCCCGACGGGTCGCTCGTCGACGACTTCCTGTTCGTCAGCGACGGCGAACCGGGCGGTCCCCAGGTCCTGCACGTGCTCAACGCCCCGTCCCCCGCCGCCACCGCGGCGCTCCCGATCGGGCGCGAGATCGTCGAGCGGCTGGCCGGGGTCGCGGCCTGATGCTGGGAGACGTAGCGGGGCGGAGCTCGACCCGATGATGCTGCCCGAGATCCCCGAGGGGTTCCGTTCCGGGTTCGCCTGCTTCGTCGGGCGCCCCAACGTGGGCAAGTCGACGCTGACGAACGCGCTGGTCGGCCAGAAGGTCGCGATCACCTCGTCGCGCCCGCAGACCACGCGCCACGCGATCCGCGGGATCGTGCACCGCGACGACGGCCAGCTCGTGCTCGTCGACACGCCCGGCCTGCACCGCCCGCGCACCCTGCTCGGCGAGCGGCTCAACGACGTCGTGCGCACGACGTGGGCCGAGGTCGACGTGGTCGGGTTCTGCGCCCCCGCCGACCAGGCGATCGGGCCGGGGGACCGGTTCATCATCGGCGAGCTCGCGAAGGTGGCCGACCGGACGCCCGTGGTCGCCGTGCTCACCAAGACCGACCTGGTGGGACCCGAGGTGATCGCCGAGCGGCTGCTCGCGCTGCAGGGGCTCTCCGCCGCGCTCGGGCGTGAGTTCGCCGAGATCGTGCCGGTGTCGGCGGAGGCGGGGCAGCAGGTGTCGCTGCTCGCCGACCTGCTGCTCGGGCAGATGCCGCCCGGCCCGCCGCTCTACCCCGACGGCGAGCTCTCCGACGAGCCCGAGACGACGATGATCGCCGAGTTCGTCCGCGAGGCGGCACTCGAGGGCGTGCGCGACGAGCTGCCGCACTCCCTCGCCGTCGTCGTCGAGGAGATGGTCCCCGGCAAGACGCTCACCGTGCGCGCGGAGATCTTCGTCGAGCGGCCGTCCCAGAAGGCGATCGTCATCGGCCGCGGCGGGACGCGGCTGCGCGACGTCGGCACCCGCGCCCGCACCCAGATCGAGGCGATGCTCGGCGAGCAGGTCCACCTCGAGCTGTTCGTCAAGGTCGCGAAGGACTGGCAGCGCGACCCCGCCAGCTGCGCCGCCTGGGTTTCTGAGGTCGCCGGGCGGTCACCGCGACACCGCGCGGGTCCGCCCGGGGCGAAGAAGGCGCGCAGGTCCTCGACGATCGCCGCCGGGTTCTCCAGGGCCGCGTAGTGCCCGCCGCGCTCGTGCGGCCCCAGAAGACAGCGCGCGCGCGGCGAAGGTCGATCGTCTGGAAGTCGGACCGAAGACCGACACCCCGGTGCGGCGTTGTGACCCGCGGCTCGACCCCGGTGTGGAGCTCCTCGTAGTAGTAGCGCACGGTCGGGGCGGCGGAGTTGGTCAGCCAGCGCAGGGAGACCTGGGTGAGGATCTGGTCGGGCGCGACGAGGCTCAGCGTCGCCGAACGGGCGCAGCCGTCGAGGCGAGCTGGCCGACCCGGTCCAGCGCCACCGCGACGTCTTCGGGCCGACGGCATCACCGGCGAACCACGCATGCTCGAGCACCGCGGTCGTCGGCGCGCTCGCCGTGGGATCCCCGGAGGGGAAGCGAGACAGCACGTCGACCGGCCGGGCGGCTCGAGCAGCCCGAGCTCGCGGGAGATCATCGCGCCGGCGTCGCTGCCGTTCGTGCGCTCGTCGTAGCCCAGGCGTCGCATGAGGGTGTCGTAGCTCCGGGCCACCGGGCCGAGGTCCACCCGGGCCCGGCGAGGGGCTGGGAGAACCCGACGCCGGGCATCGAGGGGATGACGACGGAGAAGGCGTCCTCGGCGCGCCCGCCGTGGGCCACCGGGTCGGTCAGCGGACCGATCATGTCGAGGAACTCGACGAACGTGCTCGGGTAGCCGTGCAGCAGGAGCAGCGGGGTGGCGTCGGCCTGGGCCGACGGCACGTGCACGAAGTGGAGGGTCTGGCCGTCGATCTCGGTGAGGTAGCCCGGCACCGCGTTGATGCGCGCTTCCTGGGCGCCAGTCGAACCCGTCGCGCCAGCGCTCGACCATCCCGGCGAGGTAGTGGTTCGGCGTCCCGTACGTCCAGTCGTCACCCGGGGCGGGCCGGGGCAGCCGGGTCCGCTCGAGACGGGCGGTCAGGTCATCGAGGTCGGCCTGGTCGACCGCGACGTCTAAGCGTCGGACGGCGGGGGCGGCGGGGGCGGCGGGGGCGGGGGTCGCAGGACGCATCGGTCACACGGTGACGGTAGGAACGAACGAGGCAGGTTCCGTTCCGCGTTCGGCCGGACTCCCGACATCCTTGGCCGCGTGTCGACCCCCTCCGCGCGCCTGCTGCGGCTGCTGTCCCTGCTCCAGTCGCGACCACGGTGGACCGGGCGCGAGCTGGCCGAGCGGCTCGGGACGTCGGTCCGCACCACGCGCGCCGACATCGCGCGACTGCGCGAGCTCGGCTACTCGATCGACGCCGAGCCGGGCCGCGACGGCCACTACCGGCTCGGGGCGGCAACGACCTCCCCCTCCTCCTGCTCGACGACGCCGAAGCCATCGCCGTGACACGGGCTGCGGGCGGGTCTCCGCACGATCGGCGACACCGACGGCGGAGCCCGGGCGCTGTCCAAGCTCGAGCGGGTCCTGCCCCACCGGCTGCGACGCACCGTGGCCGCTCTCCACGACGCGATCGACCACGGGCGCGAGAACACCGACACCGACGCCGACGACCCCGTCGTCGACGCCGTGCTCCTCGCGCGACTGGCCGCGGCGATCCGTGACCACCGGGTCCTGCGCTTCGACGTCGCGGACGGCGCGACCGCCACCGGCGTGCGCACCGCCGAGCCCTACCGGTTGGTGAGCTGGCAGCGTCGCTGGTACCTGGTGGTCCGCGAGCTGCCAGCGCGGGCGGGGCAGGCGCCGTGGAGCGTGCTGCGCGTCGACTGGCTCACCCTGCACGTCCCCGACGGGCCCGTCTTCGTCCCGCACCCGAGCCCGTCCGACTTCGCCGACGTCGTCCTGCGCGAGGTCGCGACCTCCGGCTGGGCGGTGAGCGCCCGGATCGCGGTCGCGGGGTCGGCCGAGCAGGTCCTCGAGCGCATCCACGCGGGGGTCGGTGTCGTCGAGGCCGTCGACGACGAACGGTGCGTCCTGCACAGCGGCGCCGACAGCCTCGCCACCGTCGCCGCCTACATCGGCATGCTGGGCATGGACTTCCGGATCCTGCACCCGCCGGAGCTCGTCGAGCACGTCGCGGTGCTCGGGAGCGGTACCGGCGAGCGTGGTCACCGCTCCCCGGGGTGATCGCGACCGGCCGGGCGACGGGCTCAGAACCCCAACCGCTGGAAGATGAGGTTCGGGTTGTTGGCGAACAGGACCGCCAGCCAGAACGCGGTCCACAGCACGCACCCGATGGCGCCGAGGGCGACCCCCACCCACGCGAGCGCCTTGCCGGTCTGCCGGGTCCGCTGCATCTGACCGAGCGCGACGCCGCCGAGGGCGAGCGCGACGAACGGGACGGGGAAGAGCAGGACCCCGGTCACGAACGAGGCGACCGCCGTCCGGTTGACGCCCTTGCGCTTGAGGTTGGGCTTGCGGAGGCCGTCCCACTTGTCGCTGGAGCGCCGGTTCCGGGTGGACGACGGGCTGGCCTCAGTGGTGGGCATCAGGGCCTCCTCGGCTCGATCGACGTCCCTCCACTGTCAGCCAGGTGACGTGCACCACAAACCGCCGAACGGGCGAATCCGGCGCGCGAACGGTGATCGTCGGCGTCGCGCCCGCGGGTGTGGCGAGCGGCGCGACGTCGGGCGGCGGTGGGACCATGAGCGCGTGGGCTTTACCGCGACACCGCCGTCGTGCTGCGGTGCCGACGAGCGGCGAGGCCGACCGCATCGTCACGCTGCTGACCCAGCGCCACGGCAAGGTGCGCGCCGTCGCCAAGGGGGTGCGGCGCACGAGCTCGCGGTTCGGGGCTCGCGTCGAGCCGTTCGCGCACGTCGACCTGCAGCTGCACACCGGGCGCAGCCTCGACATCGTCACCCAGGTCCAGACCGTCGACGCGTTCGGACAGGGGCTCACGGGCGACTACCCCCGCTACACCGCCGGATGCGCCCTGCTCGAGACGGCCGACCGGCTGACCTCCGAGGAGGGCGAGCCCGCGCGCGAGCTCTTCCTGCTGCTGGTGGGCGGGCTGCGGGGGCTGGCGGGCGGGCGCCGCGACCCCCACCTCGTGCTCGACGCGTTCCTGCTGCGCGCGATGGTCGTCGCCGGCTGGGCCCCGGCGATCACCGAGTGCGCCCGCTGCGGGACCGAGGGCGAGCGCTACCACCGCCGCTTCGCCGTGGCGGCCGGGGGAGCGGTGTGCGAGCGGTGCCGGCCGTCCGGTTCGGTCGTCCCGTCGCACGAGACGTGGATGCTGCTCGAGGCCCTGCGTGACGGCGACTGGACGACGGCCGAGGGCACGCCGCCGCGAGCCCGCCGCGATGCGAGCGGTCTGGTCGCCGCGCACCTGCAGTGGACGACGACGCTGCGGTCGCTGCCGCTCGTCGACCGCGCGACCCCGGCGCCGCCGCGGGTCGCTGGGCGACGATGATCACGACGAGGCGACGATGCGCCCGTCCCCTGGCGCCGACGGCGCTGCTCGGTCGGCGCCGGAAGGAGCAGCCCCTGAGCCCACTGCGCCAGCGTCGCCGCCGGACGCGGCGCCGAGCGGCGGGGTCCGCTGCGCGGGCGGGACGACCCGACGGTGATGACGCCGACGCCGCACCCCAGCGGGGCGACGGCCCCCGACATCCCGGCCGACCAGGTCCCGCGCCACGTCGCGCTGGTGATGGACGGCAACGGCCGGTGGGCTAACCAGCGGGGCCTGCCGCGCATCGAGGGCCACCGCCACGGCGAGGCCCAGCTGCTCGACGTCGTGCGCGGCTGCATCGACCTGGGCGTGCGCTGGATCTCCGCGTACGCGTTCTCCACGGAGAACTGGCGACGCAGCCCGGAGGAGGTGCGCTTCCTGCTCGGGTTCAACCGCGACGTCATCCGGCGGCGCCGCGACGAGATGCACGCGATGGGCGTCCGCGTGCGCTGGTCTGGTCAGCGCCCGCGGCTGTGGCGCTCGGTCGTCAAGGAGCTCGAGATCGCCGAGGAGCTGACCGCCGACAACGACGTCGTCACCCTCACCATGTGCGTCAACTACGGCGGCCGAGCCGAGATCGTCGGCGCGCCCGCGAGCTGGCCCGCCGGGCCGCGCGCGGCGAGATCGACCCGAGCGCATCGACGAGAAGGCGCTGGCGAGGTACCTCGACGAGCCCGACATGCCCGACGTCGACCTGTTCCTGCGCTCGTCGGGCGAGCAGCGGACGTCGAACTTCCTGCTGTGGCAGTCGGCCTACGCCGAGATGGTCTTCCTCGACACGCTGTTCCCCGACTTCGACCGGCGCCACCTCTGGCAGGCCTGCGAGATCTACGCCGGGCGCAACCGCCGCCTCGGGGGCGCGGTCGACGCACCGGACGAAGGAGAGACGTGAGCCGCGAAGCCGCGACGACCGCCACGCTGCTGATCACCGCGCGCGAGGCGCTCGAGCAGTTCGTCGACGTGGGGGTCGACGACGACGGCGCCCTGTCGTTCCGGTTCGGCGAGGTCCCGTGCGCCGTCCAGGGCGTCGAGCTCGTCGAGGGCCTGGCGGTGCTCAGCCTGACCTGCGTCGTCGCGTGGGACCTGACCGGCTCCGACACCCCGCGCGTCGTCGCCGAACGCGCCGGTCAGGGGCTCTTCGGCACCCTCGGCGCCATCGGCACCGAGCGGGGCTGGGACGTGACCCTGCGCTACGCGTTCCCCGCCGAGGGCCTCGCGCCGGGCCCGCTCGGCACCCTGCTCATGCTCGTGGTGTCGACGGCCGACCAGGTGCGGGGCGAGCTGACCGGCGCGGGCTGACCCGCGGTGCCGGCCCGCGGCTCCCGTCCCTGGACGAGCCCTCGGCGCTAGCCCGGCGTGGTCCCCACGATCCAGGTGACGCCGAAGCGGTCGGTCACCATCCCGTACGGCGCGCCCCACGGCGTCGGCGCGAGGGACTGGATCACCCGACCACCCTCGGCGAGCCCCGCCCAGAACCGGCTGACCTCCTCGACGGTGTCGCCGTTGAGCAGGACGAACAGCGACTCGGCGTGGACGAGCCCGTCGGCCCGCCCCGGTCCGCCGGAGCCGGCGAGGGCGCCACCGGTCGCGTCGAAGACGTCGTACGCGGCGATCCGGAACCCGTTCTCCGCCGCGACGAGCCCGAACCCGACGAGGTCGGCGTTGGGCGAGTCGGGCCACCGGGGCGAAGGAGACCCGGTCGGAGTCGGGCGAGTCCTGCGGCACGCCGCCCTCGCCGTAGGTCCCGATCATCAGCTGTCCGCCGAAGACGGAGTGGTAGAACTCGAGCGCCTCGCGGGCGTTGCCGGTGAAGTTCAGGTGCGTGACGGTGCCGACGGCCATGGCACGAGTCTGCCGACCGATGCGGTCAGGTTCGGTCCTCCTCGCGGGCCGAACGGACGACGAGGGCCGTCAGCACGCGGTCGCGGTATCCACAGGGGCCGATCCGTCCACAGGTGACGACGGCGCGCTCGGTGCTCCGCCGACCGACTGGCAGCATCGGCTCCCGTGCTCCGCTCCTCCACCGCCGACCGGTCGGCCGCGCCGCGCCGGCCCGGCGCGGAGGCCGGGCTCGCGCTGCTGTGCGCGCTGCTCGTCGGCGCGGTGCTGCTGCGCGGCGAGCTCGTCGCCCTGCTCGACGCCCCCACGGTCCGGACGGCCTCGACGGTGTTCGTCGCCGTGTGCGTGCAGGCACTGCCGTTCCTGGTCCTGGGCACGCTGCTCTCCGGCGTGCTCGCCGCCGTCGTCTCGCCCGCCGTGCTGCGGCGCGTGCTGCCGGCCCGCACGGCCCTCGCCGTCCCCGTCGCGGGCGCGGCGGGGGTGGTGCTGCCCGGCTGCGAGTGCGCCTCGGTGCCGGTGGCGCGGCGCCTCATCGGCCAGGGCGTCCCCGACGCCGCCGCGCTGGCGTTCCTGCTCGCCGCGCCCGCGGTCAACCCGGTGGTCCTGGTCGCCACCGCGGTCGCGTTCCCCGGGCACCCGGAGATGGTCGCGGCCCGGTTCCTCGCCTCGGCGGCGACGGCGGTCGGCGTGGGCTGGCTCTGGCAACGGCTGGCCCGGCCCGGCTGGATCCCCGCGCACGTCCGGGTGCCCGCTCGCGTCGAGGGCGGCCGGCGCTGGACGGTGTTCGCCGAGACGGCGCGCCACGACCTCCTCTCCGCGGGCGGCTACCTCGTGCTCGGCGCGCTCGCGGCGGCGGTGCTCGTCGGTGGTGCCGCAGCACTGGTTGTCGGGCCTCGCGGGGCACCTGGTGCTCGCGGTCGGGGTGATGGCGGTGCTCGCGGTGCTCCTCGCGCTGTGCAGCGAGGCCGACGCCTTCGTCGCGGCCTCGCTCTCGGCGCTGCCGCTGCTGCCGCGGCTGGTGTTCCTCGTCGTCGGGCCCGCGGTCGACGTCAAGCTCGTCGCCCTGCACGCCGGCACGTTCGGGGCGGCGTTCGCCCGGCGCTTCGCCCCGCTGGCCTTCGTCGTGGCGCTGGCGAGCGCCGTCGTCGTCGGGCTCCTCGTGCTCGGGACCACGTGATGCGCCGCGAGACCCAGAACGTCCTGCTCGTGCTGGTCGGCGGCGTGCTGGTCAAGATCGTGCTCGACGGCAGCTACCTGCGCTACGTCGCCCCGTGGTCGGCGCCGGCGCTGCTCGCGGGCGGTGTGGTCGTCGTCGGGCTGGCCGTCGTGGCCATCGCCCGCGACCTCCGCGCCGGCGACCGTCCCGCCGAGCCGCCCGACGAGCCGCCCGACGAGCCGCCCGAGGAGCCGCCCGACGAGCCGGTTCACGGGCACGCGCACGGCTCCGGGCGCTCCGCGTGGCTGATGATGCTGCCGGTCCTCGCGATCCTGCTCGTCGCGCCGCCCGCCCTGGGTTCGGGGGCGCTGGTCGACGGCCGGACGCGCGCGGTCGCCGACTCGCCGGCGTGGCCGAACCGCTGCCGCCCGGCCCCGCGCCCGGCCTGGCGCTGGTCGACTTCGTCTCCCGGGCCGCCGGCGACCCCCGCGGCCCGCTGACCGGGCGCGACGTCACCCTCACCGGCTTCCTCGCCGCCGGTCCCGCCCCGGGCCGCCCCGACCTCGCGCGGTTCGTGATCTCGTGCTGTGCCGCCGACGCCTCGGCGGTCAGGGTGCACCTCGCGGCGCCGCCCGGGATGCTCCCGGAGCCCGTACCCGGTGGACCCGACCGCTGGTCGAGGTACGGGGGCGTCTCGTCCCCGGCACGGGCACGGCCGCCGACGGCCACGTCCCCACACTCACCGTGACCGACTCGTTACCGGTGCCACCACCGGAGCAGGTGTACGAATACTGACACGAACGGCATCATCACGGCACGGAGTGGGACGAACGGCGTACGCGTGACGTTTCGCCGCTAGACTCCGCTGAGACGTCCACCGGGAGAGGAGGACGCCCCGACGCGGGGCCGTTCCCTATGACTGCACAGCACGAGGCGCCGCCGCCGGACACCCAGGGTGCCGCCGCCGGCCAGGCCGTGAGTGAGGCCGACCGCCGTCAGGGCACCGACTGGGTGGTGTTCGGGGTCGGTGCCGTCCTCGCCGTCGTCTTCGTCGTGTGGGGCATCGTCAGCACCGACACGCTCGGTTCGGTCAGCCAGACGATGCTCGACGGCGTCATCCGTGGGGGCGGCTGGTTCTTCATCCTGGCCGCCACCGGGTTCGTCGTCTTCGCCCTCTGGCTCGCCTTCAGCAAGATGGGCAAGATCCGTCTCGGTGGTGACGACGAGCGGCCGCAGTTCCGCACCGTGTCGTGGATCGCGATGATGTTCAGCGCCGGCATGGGCATCGGCCTGATGTTCTACGGCGTCGCCGAGCCGCTGTCGTTCTTCACCGAGCCGCCGCCCGGGTCGGTCACGAACGGCGACCAGGTCGAGGGCCTGCGCGTGGCGATGGCGACCTCGCTGTTCCACTGGACGCTGCACCCGTGGGCGATCTACGCCGTGGTCGGACTCGCGATCGCCTACGCGACCTTCCGCAAGGGCCGCAAGCAGCTCATCAGCTCGGCCTTCGTCCCGCTCATCGGCGAGAAGGCCGCCGCGGGCCCCGTCGGCCGGGTCATCGACATCATCGCGATCTTCGCGACGATCTTCGGCTCGGCGGCCTCGCTGGGCCTCGGCGCCCTCCAGATCAAGGGCGGGCTCGACGCCACCGGGTTCCTGCCCGGCGCGGGAAACGCCGTCCTGGTGCCCCTGATCGTGGTGCTCACCGCGGCGTTCATCCTCTCCGCGGTCTCGGGTGTCGCCAAGGGCGTCCAGATCCTGTCGAACATCAACATGGTGCTCGCCGGGCTGCTCGCCCTGTTCCTCTTCGTGGTCGGCCCGACGGTCATCATCCTCGACCTGTTCCCGACCGCGATCGGCGCGTACATCGGCGAGTTCGCCGAGATGGTCGGGCGCACCGAGGCCACCGGCGGCGAGCCGATGCTCGACTGGCTGTCCTCCTGGACGGTCTTCTACTGGGCCTGGTGGATCTCGTGGACCCCCTTCGTCGGGATGTTCCTGGCCAAGATCAGCCGGGGTCGCACGATCCGGGAGTTCGTCGGCGGCGTCATCCTGGTGCCGAGCATCGTGAGCCTCGTCTGGTTCGCCGTCTTCGGCGGCACGGCCATCAGCCAGCAGCAGGCCGGCCTGAACCCGGCCGCCACCGACACCGAGCAGCAGCTGTTCACGGTGCTGCAGGCCTACCCGTGGGCGACGATCACCGGGATCCTGGTGATGATCCTCGTGGCGATCTTCTTCGTCTCGGGCGCCGACGCGGCGTCGATCGTCACCGGGACGCTGTCGCAGCGGGGCACCGACGAGCCGCAGCGCTGGGTCGTCGTCTTCTGGGGCGCCGTCATGGGCGCCGTCGCCATCGTCATGCTCCTCACCGGCGGCGCGGACGCCCTGAACGGATTGCAGCGACTGACGATCCTCGTTGCGGCACCCTTCGTCGTGATCATGGTGCTGCTGTGCGTGGCGTTCGTCCGCGACCTCAACCACGACCCCATCGTGCTGCGTGACTTCAAGAGTGCCGCGGTCATCGAGCAGGCCGTCGACTACGGCACCGACAAGCACGGCGAGGCGTTCTACCTCAACGTCGACGCGTTCCCCCCGGACGCGACCTGGCACGAGGTGAACTCCGACGGCGAGACCGTCACCTACGCCCGGGTGCGCACCACGCAGGACCCGTTCGCCGGTGACGACTCGCCCGCCGATGCCCTGGCCGAGAGCTCGGGCAAGCACGCCTCCGCCCGGGCGGCCAAGGACGACGACCCGGGCGGCACCGAGCTGACCGACACCGGGCCCGGCGAGCCGGCCACCCGCGAGCACGCCGGACGCCCGAGCGCCGCGCGCGACTGACCGCACGGCAGGACGCGACCCGGGGGCCACGGCACCGGGGCGCTGTCGCGACGTCCCTGCCGCACGTCGCCGCCACGCCCTGCCGCCACCCGGCTCCGGACCCGCGAAGATCTCGTTCGTGGCGGGGACGCGCCGGGTCCGCACGGCGTGTTCCCGCCGAGAACGAGATCGTCGTGCCGCGCTCGACGAGCGGCGGCGCCGCCCCGACGATCTCGTTCCGGGAGGGACACGCCGCCGTGCGGCGCGTCTCTCCCGGGAACAGGATCTCCGTCTCTCGACGACCCGTGCCGGCGCCGGAGTTGAGGCGCGCGGCGGGAGCGTCGATCGCGCCGAGGCCGGGTGTGCCGGCGAGACGGCGGCAGGGGAGCGGGGCCGCGGTTCGCTCAGCCGGCGGCGCGGCAGTCGGCGCAGGTCCCCAGGATCTCGACGGTGTGGTCGATCTCGACGAACCCGTGCGCCGTCGCGGTCCGCTCGGCCCACGCCTCGACCGCCGGGCCCTCGACCTCCACCGTGCGCCCGCAGTCCGCGCAGACGAGGTGGTGGTGGTGGTGCTGCGAGCAGCGACGGTAGGACGCCTCGCCGCTGCTCGTGCGCAGCACGTCGACCTCGTCGGCGTCGGCGAGGGCCTGCAGCGTCCGGTAGACGGTGGTCAGGCCGATGGTCTCGCCACGACGGCGCAGCTCCTCGTGGATCTCCTGGGCCGACCGGAAGTCGTCGAGGTCGTCGAGCAGCCCGCCGATCGCGGTGCGCTGCCGGGTGGCGCGGACCCCGGGCACGGCGGTGTTGGTGCGGGCGGTCTCGGTCACCGGACCTCCTGCGCGTGCTCGACGGCGTCGACGACGATGTGGGCGAGGTGCGAGTCGACGAGACGGTAGACGACCTCGCGTCCCCGTCGCTCGCCGCGCACGACGCCCGCCGACTTCAGTACCCGCAGGTGCTGGCTGATCAGCGGCTGCGTGACGGCGAGCGCGTCGACCAGCTCGTGCACGCAGCGCGGCGACGCCCGCAGCTGCAGCACGATCGCGATCCGCACCGGCGCGGCCAGCGCGCGCAGGAGGTCGCCCGCGGCGGCCAGGGCCTCCGGGGGGACCGTCTCGGGGACGGACGCGTGCTCGTGGCCGAGGTCGTCCGCGACGTGCTCGCCGTGCACCGCCGCCCCGCTCGCGGTGGTCACGACGTCGCCACCGCGACGGTGACGGCCGCGAGCACCGCGAGCACGAGGACGCGGCCGCCGCGCTCGGACGGGGTCAGGCGCGGCCCCGTCGTCGCGAGCAGGGCGACGACGCCGAGGGTGAGCAGCGCGAGGAGCACCGTGCCCACGACGCCGCCGACGATCACCCCCGCGGCGAACGCGACGACGACGACCGCGAACGCGACCACCGGGGGCACCCGCGAGAGCGGGCCCGCGCCGGGCACCATCGGGGCGCCGCCGGACAGGCGGTTCCGCCGGGACGGTCCCCGGGCACCAGCGGTCACGCGCACTCCTCCCACGAGCATCCGTGTCCCCTCCATGGTGCACCCTTGACGGCAATCGAGGTCGACTGGCGTGAGGGAGGCGGGCACGGTGCTGCTGGTGTGCCGGTTCGACCCGCCCGACGAGGAGGCCTTCCTCGCCCGCGCGCGGACGGCGCTGCCCTGCTCGCCCGCCAGCCCGGGTGTCGTGGCGTCGAGCTGGGACGCGGCGTCGACGAGCCGGCGCGTGGGTGCTCGTCGCCCGCTTCGAGTCGGTGACCGCCTACCGGCGCGCCTGGGCCCCTTCGACGTCCGCGAGCACGTGGTGCCGTGGCTCGCCGAGGCCCGCACGACCGACCCCGCGGCCTTCGAGCGGCGGCTCGAGGCGTCACCGGGCGGCCTCGAGGAGCACGCGAGCCTGCTCGACGACGCGGGCGGCTCCGGCCGACCGGAGCGTCGGGAGCCCTGAGGCCGCTCGCTACCCTGGGTGGGCGTCCCGTCCAGTACCCAGAAGGAGCCGGAGTCCGCTCGTGCCCACCCCCACCGGAACCGCCCGCATCGAGACCGTGGTCAACCTCTGCAAGCGCCGCGGTTTCGTGTTCGCCTCGGGCGAGATCTACGGCGGCACCCGGTCGGCGTGGGACTACGGCCCGCTGGGCGTCGAGCTGAAGGACAACATCAAGCGCCAGTGGTGGAAGACGAGGGCCACCGGCCGCGACGACGTGGTCGGCCTCGACTCGAGCGTCATCCTGCCCCGGCAGGTGTGGGCGGCGTCGGGTCACGTCGAGACGTTCACCGACCCGCTGGTCGAGTCGCTGGTCAGCCACAAGCGCTACCGCGCCGACCACCTCATGGAGGCCTACGAGGCCAAGCACGGCCACCCACCGGTCAACGGCTGGGCCGACATCCCCGACCCCGACACCGGCGTCGTCGGGCAGTGGACCGAGCCGCGCGAGTTCTCGGGTCTGATGAAGACCTACCTCGGGCCGGTCGAGTCGGAGGAAGGCCTGGCCTACCTGCGGCCCGAGACCGCCCAGGGCATCTTCCTGAACTTCGCGAACGTCGTGACCTCGAGCCGGCAGAAGCCGCCGTTCGGCATCGCCCAGATGGGCAAGAGCTTCCGCAACGAGATCACCCCCGGCAACTTCATCTTCCGCACGCGCGAGTTCGAGCAGATGGAGATGGAGTTCTTCGTCAAGCCCGGCGAGGACGAGTCGTGGCACCAGTACTGGATCGACGAGCGCACCCGCTGGTACACCGACCTGGGGATCGCCGAGGAGAACCTGCGGCACTTCGAGCACCCCAAGGAGAAGCTCTCGCACTACTCCAAGCGCACCGTCGACGTCGAGTACCGCTTCGGCTTCACCGCGCGCGAGGAGTGGGGCGAGCTCGAGGGCGTCGCGAACCGCACCGACTTCGACCTCACGACGCACTCGAACCACTCCGGCGTCGACCTGTCGTTCTACGACCAGGCCACCGACTCGCGGTTCCGGCCCTACGTCATCGAGCCCGCCGCGGGCGTGGGCCGGCCGATGATGGCGTTCCTGCTCGAGGCCTACACCGAGGACGAGGCCCCGAACGCCAAGGGCGGGGTCGACAAGCGCACCGTGCTCAAGCTCGACCCGCGCCTCGCCCCGGTGAAGGCCGCGGTGCTGCCGCTGTCGCGCAACGCCGACCTCTCGCCGGTGGCCCGCGACCTCGCCACGCGGCTGCGGCAGCACTGGAACGTCGACTTCGACGACGCCGGGGCCATCGGCCGCCGGTACCGGCGCCAGGACGAGATCGGCACGCCGTTCTGCGTCACGGTCGACTTCGACTCGCTGAACGACCAGGCCGCGACGGTGCGCCACCGCGACGCGATGACCCAGGAGCGGGTCGGGCTCGACCAGCTCGAGTCCTACCTCGCCGCCCGTCTCGTCGGCTGCTAGTCGGTCGCGCCGGGCGCACGCTTACCCTGGAGTCGTGACGCGGTTCGGTGATCGGAGTGCCGATACGGACGCTGAACGTCAGCGGCGGTACTCCGCTGACACGCCTCGCGTCCTCGCCTGGGCCCCGCGGATCGTGCTCGGTGCGCTCGTCGTCGCGGTGCTGCTCGTCGGGGGCACGGCCGTCCGGGTGTGGCAACTGGGTCGCGTCGACCAGCGCGACCCGGTCGACATGATCATCGTGCTGGGGGCGGCACAGGACGACGGGCGCCCCTCGCCGGTGCTCCAGGCCCGCCTGCGCCACGCCCTCGCCCTCTACGAGCAGGGCGTGGCCCCGCGGATCCTCACCGTCGGCGGTGCTGCCGACGGGGACCAGTTCACCGAGGCGCAGGCCAGCGAGAAGTGGCTCGTCGAGCAGGGCGTGCCCGGGCGCGCGATCCTCGCCGTCGACGAGGGCCGCGACACCCTCGAGAGCTTCGAGGTGGTCTCCGAGCGGGCGAACGAACGGGGCTGGCACTCGGCCGTGCTCGTCAGCGACCCCTGGCACTCGCTGCGGGCGCGCACGATGGCCGACGACGTGGGGCTCGAGGCCACGACGTCGCCGACGAAGAGCGGCCCCATCGTCCAGACCCGCGAGACCCAGTTCCGCTACATCGTCCGCGAGACCGGCGCGCTGCTCTACTACCACCTGACGCACGGCTCGTCGGGCTTCTCCGATCCCGGGCTCACCTGACGCATGACCGTGACCGCAGGCGACGGGCGCCCGCCCGCCCCGTCCGGGGTCCGCGACCCGGCCCTCGCCGCACACCGGGCGGCGCGGCTGCTCCCCGAGGACCCCAAGAGCGGCCGTGACCGTCGGTCGCCGTTCGCGCGCGACCGCGGGCGCGTCCTGCACTCGCCCGGGCTGCGCCGCCTCGCGGGCAAGACCCAGGTGGTCGGGCCGGGGGAGGGGTCCGAGGTCACCGGGGTGCCGCGGACGCGGCTGACGCACTCGCTGGAGGTCGCGCAGATCGGGCGCGGCATCGCCGAGGACCTCGGGGCCGACGCCGACGTGGTCGACACCGCCGGGCTCGCGCACGACATCGGCCACCCGCCGTTCGGGCACAACGGCGAGCGGGCCCTGCACGCCCTCGCCGCCGGGTGCGGCGGGTTCGAGGGCAACGCCCAGACGCTGCGCCTGCTCACCCGCCTCGAGCCCAAGACCCTCGACGACGAGCGCTGCCGCGGCCTCAACCTCACCCGCGCCACCCTCGACGCCTGCGTGAAGTACCCGTGGGCCCGCCGGGAGGGCACGCGCAAGTTCGGTGTCTACGCCGACGACGCCGACGTGTTCGCGTGGGTCCGCGAGGGGGTGCCCGCGGGCCGCGAGCGCTGCGTCGAGGCCCAGATCATGGACTGGGCCGACGACGTCGCCTACTCGGTGCACGACCTCGAGGACGGCATCCTCGCCGGGCGCATCGAGCTGGGCCGCCTGGCGCACGCCGCCGAGCGCCGCGAGCTCGCCGAGATCGCCGCGCGCTCGTTCGCGTCCACGGCCGGGGTCGCCGACCTCGAGGCGGCGGCCGAGACGCTGGTCGCGCTGCCGACCGTCGTGGCCGCGTTCGACCACGACGGCTCGCTCGGCGCCGCCGTCGCGCTCACCCGCCTGACCAGCGAGCTCGTCGGCCGCTTCGTCGCGGCGGCGGTCGAGGCGACACGCGCGGTGTACGGCGAGGCCGACCTCGTCGGGCACGCCGCCGACCTCGTCGTCCCGCCGCCGGTGCGCGCGGAGGTCGCCGTGCTGAAGGCGACCGCGCTGCGCTGGGTGATGAGCGAACCGGCACGCCTGCAGATGCAGGAGGGCGAGCGCGCGCTGGTCACCGAGCTCGCCGAGCGCCTGCTCGCCGGCGCCCCGGGCTCCCTCGACCCCGCGCTGGTGGGCGCGTGGGAGGCTGCGGGCGACGACGCGGCGCGCCTGCGGGTGGTCGTCGACCAGGTCGCGACGCTCACCGACGCCGGCGCACGCACCCGCTGCGAGCGGCTGCGCGGCGCCGACGGTCGCGAGGCGGGCCGACGGCGATGACGAACGGGCGATGGCCGATCCCGCGCCCGCGCCCGGCCCGGCACCGGGCGCCCGCGGGTCGATCGGGCGAGCTCGCGGGCTCCTGCGACGGCGCCCGGCGGTCATCACGGCCGTGCTGCTCGGCGCCACCGTGCTCGTCTACGGCGTGCTGATCTGGCAGCGGCGCTGGATCAGCGACGACGGCCTGATCTTCCTGCGGACCGTGCGCCAGGTCCTCGAGGGGCACGGGCCGGTGTTCAACGTCGGCGAGCGCGTCGAGGCCAACACCTCCACGGTGTGGACGGTCGTGCTGCTCGGCCTGGCCGTCGTCCTGCCGGGCGTCGACCTCGAGCTGCTCTCGGTCGGTGCGGGCCTGGTCGTCGCGGTGGGCGCGCTCGCGCTGGCCCTGGACGCCGCCCGCCGCTTCACGGGGCTCGGGCGGGTGTGCGCGCCGGCGGGTGCGCTGGTGGTGCTCGCCCTGCCGTCGTTCCGCGACTTCGCGACCTCCGGGCTCGAGACCGCCCTGTCGTGGGCGTGGCTCGCGCTGCTGTGGTGGATGCTCGTGCGGCGCTCGCAGCGCCCGCCGCGGTACTTCGCCGCCGGTGCCGCCCGCCGCCGCCCGGGGCGGGCCTGGCCGCTCGCGCTCGTCGCCGGGCTCGGGCCCCTGGTACGCCCCGACCTCGCCGTCGTCGGTCTCGTCGCGGGCCTCGCGCTCGTCGTCCTCGAGCAGCCCCGCACCGTGCCCGCGTGGGCGCGCATGGTCGGGCTGGGCGCGGTGGCGGCGGCGCTGCCGCTGGCCTACGAGGTGTTCCGCGCCGGCTACTACGGGCTGCTCGTCCCCGCCACGGCGCTGGCCAAGGAGGCGTCGGTGGCCCGCTGGGGCCGCGGCCTGCACTACCTGCGCGACCTGCTCGGCTCCTGGTGGCTCGCGGTCCCGGCGATCGCGCTGCTCGTCGCCGCCGTCGGGCTGGCGCGGCCGCGGTGGCGCCGGGCCGAGCGCTTGCGCGACCTCGACGACCCGGTGCCCGGCGGCGCCGTCGAGCACCGCCGCACCCGGGCCTGGGACCGCGCCGGCACCGTGGCCGTCGCGCTGACCCCGCTGCTCGGCGGGCTCGGGCTGGTGCTCTACGTCGTGCGGGTCGGCGGCGACTTCATGCACGGGCGGATGCTGCTGCCCGCCGTGTTCTGCCTGCTCCTGCCGGTGATGGCGCTCCCGCTGCGCCGGGCGACGGCGCTGCCGCTGGTCGTGGTGCTGGTGTGGTCGCTGGTCGCCGCCTCGGGCGACCTGGGCCCGCCCTACCGGGCGATCGGCTCGTACGGCATCGCCGACGAGCGCGGCTTCTACAGCGAGCTGCTGGGCAACCCGCACCCGCTGCTGGCCTCCGACTACCGGATGCACCCGTGGGTCGGCGCGGGTGCCGACGTCCTCGCGCGGCACCCGGCGCCCGTCCTCGCGCTGCAGGTCCGCGGCGAGGGGCCCGCCGGGCCGGAGTGGCAGGCCTCCGCTGCCCCGGGGCATCCCGACGAGCTGGTGTGGCTCAACCTCGGGGTCGCGGGCGCGCTCGCCACGCTCGACGCGCGGGTGACCGACACCGTCGGGCTGGCGAACCCGCTCGCCGCCCACACGACGATCATCCCGGACGGCCGCGTCGGGCACGACAAGAACCTGCCGAAGGCGTGGTACGTCGCCGAGAGCGGCGCCGCGGCGCCCGACGACCGGGCCGCCGACCCCGGCGACGTCGCCTCGGCCCGGCGCGCGCTGCGCTGCCCGGCGCTGCGCGAGCTCGACGCGTCGGTGCGGGCGCCGCTCACCCCCGAGCGGTTCTGGGCCAACCTCAGCGGCGCCGCCGACCGCACCGCGCTCCGCGTCCCGCGCGACCCCGTCCTCGCCGAGGTCGCCTGCCCCGGCTCGTGACCGCCGTGCCGGGCAGGATGCGGGCATGCAGATCGTCACCGTGGACGGGCACACCCCGCGGATCGACCCCACCGCCTGGGTCGCGCCGGGGGCCGTCGTCGCCGGCCGTGTCGCGCTCGGGCCCGAGGTCGGCGTCTGGTACACGGCGGTCATCCGCGCCGACAACGACACCATCGCCGTGGGCGAAGGGTCGAACGTCCAGGACGGCACAGTGATCCACGCCGATCCCGGCTTCCCCGCCGTCGTGGGCCGCGACGTGACCATCGGGCACCGTGCGGTCGTGCACGGCTGCACCGTCGAGGACGGCTGCCTCGTCGGGATGGGCGCGGTGATCATGAACGGCGCCGTCGTCGGCGCCGGCTCGATCGTCGCGGCGGGCGCCGTCGTCTCCCAGGGCGTGCACGTCCCGCCCGGCTCGCTCGTCGCGGGCGTGCCCGGCAAGGTGCGCCGGGAGGTCACCGACGACGAGAGCGGGCACATCACCCTGTCCGCCGCGGCCTACCGGCACCTGCTCGGCGTGCACCGGGGCGCGACCGCCGGGTAGTCAGCCCGACCGCGGCGCGGCGTCGCCCATGCCCGCGAGGATCAGCTGCTCGCCGTGCTCGGCGTGGCGGCGGGCGAGCGCCTCGGCGTGGTCGCCGTCGCCGCGCGCGATGGCGTCGAGGATCGCGGCGTGGTCCTCCCAGACCCACGCCGGGCCCGCGCCCTGGAACAGCACCTCGCCCATGACGCGCTGGACGTTGCGCCACATCACCCCGGCGCTCTCGACCAGCAGCGGGTTGCCCGACGCCTCGACCACCGAGCGGTGGAACTCGACGTCAGCGGTGATCATGTGGGCGTACGAGCGGTCGGCGAAGGCCCGCTCGCCGTCACGCAGGATCACGGCGGCCTCCTCGAGCCAGTCGTCGTCGCGCCGGGTCGCCGCCAGGCGCGCGGCGTACCCGTCGAGCAGGGCGCGCAGCTCGTAGAGGTCGTGGACGAAGTCGTGGTCGAGCGGGGCCACCTCGAGACCACGCCGGCCGAACTCGCGCACCAGCCCGTGGTTGCGCAACAGCAGGAGCGCCTGCTGCACCGGCTGCCGTGACACGTTGAAGCGCTCGGCGAGCAGCTCCTGGCGCAGCGGTGTGCCGGGCGAGAGCCGGCCGGTGCAGATGTCGTCGACGATCGCCTCGTAGACCTGCTCGGTCCGCGAGGGCGGGGTCGGCAGTGCGGTCACGGACGTTCTCCGGGGTAGCGGCCGGGGCCGGTGGCGGCTGGTACGGCCGTCGAGGATATCGCCCGCCCTGCCTACCGGCTCCCCGCCCGAGAAGCCACGTCTTGACGTCGGAATTCAGAATCCGGCATGGTGTCGGTGAGCGCGCATCACGTGGTGTGGATCACTGATACCCGCCTCGACGAGGAGGAAACCGGATGTCGGAGCAGGGGACCTCGGTCGCCGACGGTGGTGGCGCGCTTCCTGCGCGACCACGGCGTCGACCGCGTCTTCGGACTGCAGGGCGGCACATCCAGCCGATCTGGGACCAGCTCGCGCGGCTGGGCGTGCGCATCGTCGACGTCCGCGACGAGGGCTCCGCCGTCCACATGGCGCACGCGCACACCGAGCTCACCGGCCAGACCGCCGTCGCGATGGTGACCGCGGGGCCCGGCGTGACCAACACCGTGACCGCCGTCGCCAACGCCTCGGTCTCGCGCATCCCGCTGCTGGTCATCGGCGGCTGCCCGCCGATCCCGCAGTCGAACATGGGCCCGCTGCAGGACATCCCGCACACCGCGATCCTCGAGCCGGTCACGCGCCTGGCGCGCACGCTGCGCAGCGCCGACCAGGTGCTGCGCGAGTTCGACGAGGCGTGGGCGCGGGCCTCCGGCGACCGCGGCGAGCCGGGCCCGGTCTACCTCGAGATCCCCACCGACGTGCTGCGCCGCGACGTCCCGCCCGCGCTGGTGATGGACGAGCACCTGCGGGCCAAGCCCCGCCGCCGGCCCCAGCCGCACCCCGACGACGTGGAGGCTGTCGCCGCACTCATCCGGAGCGCCTCGAAGCCGGCGGTGATCTCCGGCCGCGGGGCGCGGACGACCGACGGAACGGAGCTGGTGCGGCTGCTCGACGCGAGCGGCGCGGCCTACCTCGACACGCAGGAGAGCCGCGGGCTCGTGCCCGACTCCCACCCGGCGGCCGTCGGCTCGGCGCGGTCGGCGGTCATGCGCGACACCGACCTGCTCATCACCGTCGGGCGCCAGCTCGACTACCAGCTCGGCATGGGGTCGCCCGCGGTCTTCCCGCACGCCAAGGTCGTGCGCCTCTCCGACACCGCCAGCGAGCTGATCGACAACCGCCGCGGCGAGGTCGAGATCCTCGCCGAGACGGGGGCGGCGCTCGGCGCGATCGCGGACGCCCTCAAGGACCACCGGCCCGACACGACGTGGCGCGACGAGTTGAAGGCCAAGCACACCGACCGGGCCAAGCAGTACCGCGAGGAGCTGCAGACCACCGAGAACGGCGCCGACGGCGGCATCCACCCGAACCGCATCTTCGGCGCGCTGGACGCCCTCGACACCGACGGCACGGTCGACCTCGGCGAGACGATCATGATCGCCGACGGCGGCGACCTGCTGTCGTTCGCCCGGCTGGGGATCACCCGCTGCGCCCGCTACCTCGACGCCGGCGCGTTCGGCTGCCTGGGCGTCGCCACACCGTTCGCGATCGCGGCCGCGCTCGCCCACCCCGAGCGCCCGGTGATCGCCGTGACCGGCGACGGCGCCTTCGGGATCACCGCGACCGAGATCGACACGGCCGTCCGGCACGGCGCGAAGATCGTCGTGATCGTCTCGAACAACGCCGCCTGGAACATCGAGCGCCACGACCAGGCCGAGAACTACGGCCTCGTCGTCGGCACCGAGCTGCGCGACTCCGACTACGCCGCGATGGCGCGGCGCCCTCGGGGCGCACGGCGAGCGCGTCACCGACCCGACGACCTCTCCGACGCGATCCGCCGCGCGCTCGAGAACGCACCCGCCGTGGTCGACGTCGTGACGAGCCAGGACGCGCCCTCGCCCGACGCGGGCAAGGGGCTCGGGTTCGTCCCCGACCACCAGGCGCTGACGCCGTGGAACGACGCCGAGATCGAACGCCGGAAGGAGTTCAGCAGTGAGCTCGCAGATGGAGGAGTGGCGTTCCCGACCCGCTACGACCAGGACTACCTGCCCGACCCGGACTCGCCCTACTGGTTCCCGGTCCGCGAGACGATGGACCCCGAGGAGCGCGACGCCGCGGTGCTGCCGCGGCTGCGCGAGGTCATGGAGTACGCGTACGCGAACTCGTCATTCTACAAGAACAAGTGGGACGCGGTCGACTGCAAGCCGGCCGACATCACCTCCTGGGAGGCGTTCGAGCAGGTCCCCGTGGTGACCAAGGCCGAGATGCGCGAGGCCCAGGCCGAGCACCCGCCGTTCGGCGACTACCTGTGCATCGAGCCCACCGACGTCCACCACATCCACGGCACCTCGGGCACGACCGGCCAGCCGACGGCGTTCGGCATCGGGAGCGACGACTGGCGCACCATCGCCGACAACCACGCCCGCATCCTGTGGGGGATGGGCGTGCGGCCCGGCGACACCGTGTTCGTCGCGGCGCTGTTCAGCCTCTACCTCGGCTCGTGGGGCGCGATGACCGGCGCCGAGCGCCTGCGGTGCCGCACGCTGCCGTTCGGCGCGGGCGCGCAGGGCATGACCGCGCGGGCGGTCAACTGGCTGGCCCGGCTCAAGCCGACGGCGTTCTACGCCACCCCGTCGTACGCGCTGCGCCTCGCCGAGGTCGCCGAGCAGGAGAAGATCGACCCGCGCGAGTTCGGGCTCAAGGTCATGTTCTTCTCGGGCGAGCCCGGCGCGTCGGTGCCCACCGTGCGCTCGGCCATCGAGGAGGCGTTCGGCGCCACGGTGATCGACTGCGGGACGATGGCCGAGATGACGCCGTTCATGTCGGCGTCGGCCACGAAGAACACCCCCGACGGGATGCTCCTGTGGCAGGACATCGTGTGGCACGAGGTCTGCGACCCCGACACGTTCCGGACCGTGCCCTACGGCGACGAGGGCACCCCGGTCTACACCCACCTCGAGCGCACGTCGCAGCCGATGATCCGGCTCGCCTCGAACGACCTCACGCGCTGGGTCATGGAGGACAACCCCTGCGGGCGGACGTACCCCAAGCTGCCGAAGGGTGTGTACGGCCGGATCGACGACATGATCCACATCCGGGGCGAGAACGTCTATCCCACCGAGGTCGACAACTACCTGCGCGGGGTCGACGGCTACGGCGGCGAGCACCAGATCATCGTGCGCCGCACCGGCGTCATGGACGAGATGATCGTCCGCGCCGAGACGACCCACCCCGAGGGCCGGCGCGACGACTTCGAGCGCACCACGGGGTCCGGACTGCAGTCCTTCCTCGGCGTCCGCGTCACCTTCGAGTCGGTCGACGCCCAGACCCTCGAACGCGCCGAGCACAAGTCACGCCGGGTCGTCGACGAGCGGGACCCACGAGCTCGTCGAGCCGTCCGACCGAGCTCTTCAGAAGAGGAGGAGATGGGATGAACGCCGTCCACACCGAGGGGAGCAGCCCCTGGGCGAGGCACCCGCGCCCTGGGGGACCGGAGGCCACCGTCGAACCGGGCTGGGGCGGGGGTTCTTCGAGAACGGTCGCCCCCGCCTCGGCGGGCTCGAGCAGCCCGTCCGGTTCACCGACCAGCAGACGGCGGTGTTCAACGCCGCCGCCGACACCATGATCCCGGCCGCCGACGGCTGGCCGCTGCCCAGCGAGGTCGACGTCGTGACCTTCGCGGGCCGCTACATCACCCCCCAGGGTTACCGGAACAAGCACTTCCGTGGGCCGACGCCGACGGCTTCGGCAAGGGCCTCGACAAGCTCGGCACGAAGTTCCTCCACGCGTCGGTGTCCGAGCGCACGCAGGCCCTCGAGGAGCTCGAGAAGGCCGCCGAGGAGGGCACCGACACCTTCTTCACCGAGCTGCGCGCCCTCGTCTACGACGGGTACTACTCGCGGCCCCGGGTCGTGCAGGCGATCCGGGACAACGTGCCGGCCGGCCGGGACTACCACGGGCCGCCGCTGCCGTACGGCTACATCCAGTCCCTCGAGCCGTGGGACGACGAGACGCTCGCGCAGGCGACCGAGAACGGTTCCTTCCTCGAGACCGACCAGGTGGAGCGCGTCGATCTCTCCAAGCTCACCTGGACGAAGTGAGGCGACCATGGCCAGCTACGAAGAAGTCGATGTCCTGATCATCGGTGCCGGGCCCGGCGGGGCCGGCGTCGCCTGGGAGCTCAAGGACACGGGCGCGAAGGTCGTCTGTCTCGAGCAGGGTCCGTGGGTCAACCCGCCCGACCATCCCCACTACCACGACGAGTGGGAGATCGAGAAGCAGCGCGGGTGGGCCTTCGACCCCAACGTGCGCCAGCTGCCCGAGGACTATCCGGTCACCGGCACCACGACGCCGTACATGATGAACAACGTCGGTGGCTCGACCGTGCACTACGCGGGGCACTGGCCCCGCTACAAGCCGGTCGACTTCCGCAAGGGCACCGAGCACGGCCTCGAGGGCACGATCGACTGGCCGATCTCCTACGAGGACCTCGCGCCCTTCTACGACCGCAACGACGCCATCTACGGCATCTCCGGCATCATCGGCGACCCGAGCTACCCCGACCGCAAGAACGCGCTGCGCGATCCCGCGGTGCTCCCGGGCAAGCTCGGCCTGAGGTACGCGAAGGCCTCGCGCGACCTCGGTTGGCACTGGTGGCCCAGCGACAACGCCGTCATCACGAAGGCGCGTGAGAACCGCGACGCCGACGTCGGCATGGGCAACGAGCTCTCGGGCAGCCCGACGGGGTCGCTGTCGACGCCCGCGCACTCGCACTGGCCCTACAACGTCCGCGCCGGTGTCGACCTTCGACCGATGTCGCGCGTCGAGACGATCACGGCCGAGGGCGGGAAGGCCACCGGGGCGGTCTACATCGACCGCACCACGGGCGACCGCCACGAGATCCGCGCGAAGATCGTGGTCCTCGCCGCCAACGGGATCGGGTCGCCCCGCATGCTGCTCGCGAGCGCGCAGAAGGGTCACGAGAACGGCTTGGCGAACGCGAACGGCATGGTGGGCAAGTACCTCATGCACCACGTGTTCGCGTTCTGCGACGCGTGGTTCGACGAGCCCGTCGAGGGCTTCAAGGGCTCGTTCGGCTCGCCCATGTACTCGCACGAGTTCTACCACACCGACATGGACCGCGGATTCGCCAACGGATTCGGCATGCAGGTCGCGCGCTCGTTCGGTCCTTCCTACGCCGCGATGGGCACGCACACCGGGTACACGGCACCGTGGGGCGAGAAGCACCGCGACTTCTTCGCCAACCACTTCGCCAACCACCTCATGGTGTTCATGTTCGGCGAGGACCTGCCGGTCGAGACGAACACGGTCACGCTCAACACCGAGGGCGTCACCGACTCCGACGGCATCCCCGCCGCGCACGTGAACTACGAGCTGCACCCGAACGACATCGCGCTCGCGGAGTACGGCATCGAGAAGATCTTCGAGGCCACGCGTGCGGTCGGCGCGGTCGAGACCAACGACACCGGCGTGCTCTACCCGCCGCCGGCCTGGCACCTGATGGGCACCTGCCGCATGGGCAACACGCCCGAGGACTCGGTGCTCAACAAGTGGTGCCAGACGTGGGACCTGCCGAACCTGTTCGTCGTCGACGGCTCGACGCTGACCACGGGCGGCGCGGTCAACCCGACGTCGACCATCGGTGCCCTCGCCGTGCGGGCGGGTGAGTACATCAAGCGGAACTGGGACCACATCGTGAGCCAGAAGACGACGCCGTCGAACGCGGACGCGCCGACATGTGAGCTGCGCTCGGGTGAGCGGTGTGGGGGAGGTAGCCCCAAACCGCTCACCCGCGGGGCCGGAGGTCCCCATGGTGTATCGCAAGATCACGCGGCGGCTCGTGCCGTTCCTGTTCCTGTGCTACGCCGCGGCCTACCTCGACCGCGTCAACATCGGGTTCGCGAAGCTGCAGCTGCAGGACGACCTGCAGTTCTCCGACACCGTGTACGGGATCGGCGCAGGCATCTTCTTCATCGGCTACATCGTCTTCGAGGTGCCCAGCAACCTGCTGATGCAGAAGGTGGGCGCGAAGTGGTGGATCGCGCGGATCATGGTGACGTGGGCGCTCATCTCGGGCGCCATGGCGCTGACGAACTCGCCGACCACGTTCTACGTGCTGCGCTTCCTGCTCGGCGCCGCCGAGGCCGGGTTCATCCCGGGCGTGCTGCTCTACCTCACCTACTGGTACCCGGCCGAGCGCCGAGGGCGGATCACCGCGATCTTCCTCGCCGCGATCCCGGCCGCCACCATCGTCGGCGGCCCGGCGTCGGCTTCCCTGCTCAGCGCCCTCGACGAGGTCGGCGGGCTCGGCGGCTGGCAGTGGATGTTCATCGTCGAGGCCGTGCCCGCCGATCGTGCTGGGCGTCCTCGTCCTGCGCCTGCTGCCCGACTCCCGCCGGAGCGTGCCGACTGGCTGTCCGACGACGAGCGAGGTCGTCCGCGCCGACTCTCGGCCGAGGCCGCGGGCCGGAGAGGGGCCACGGCAGCCTGCGCGCGGCGTTCGCGAGCGGGCGCGTCTGGCTGCTCAGCGGCATCTACCTCACCATCGTGCTCGGCATCTACCTCGTCAGCTTCTGGATGCCGACGATCCTCGAGGACTCCGGAGTGGCCGACACGGTCACCATCGGCCTGCTCACCGCCGTGCCGTACGTCGTGGCCGCCGTCGTCATGGTCGCGTGGTCGGCGCACGGCGACCGCACCGGCGAGCGCCGCTGGCACACCCTGATCCCGTGCCTGGTCACGGCCGCCGGGCTCATCGCCACGGCCCTCTCCCTGCAGAGCACGGCGCTCGCCGTGATCTCGATGGTGGTCGTCGCCGCCGGGGTCCACGCGGCGCAGGCGTCGTTCTGGTCGCTGCCCGCGGCGTTCCTCACCGGCACGGGCGCCGCGGCCGGCATCGCACTCATCAACTCCGTCGGGAACATCGGCGGAGCCGTCGCCACGTCGCTGGTCGGCTGGCTCTCCGACCTCACCGGCTCCACGGCGTCCAGCCTCTACCCGTTCGCCGTCGTCGCCGTCGTCGGTGGGCTGCTCGTGCTGCTCGTGCCGCGCTCGGTCAACGACACCGGCCGCGCCGAGACCGCCGCGGCGCAGGCCGGATGGACGCATGAGCCGTCCCGTCACCGACGACGACACCGCGATCGCCCTGGGCAGCGGGGAGGTGCCGGTCCTCGCGACGCCGCGCCTCGTCGCCTGGCTCGAGGCCGCCACCGTCGAGGCCGCGGCGCCGCACCTGGCCGGGGGCGTCGGCACGCGGGTGCGCCACCGCCGCCCGACACCGGTCGGCGGCGAGGTCACCGCGGCGGCCGAGGTCACCGCGGGAAGGGCGCGTTCACCTTCTCCGTCTCGGCGGTCGACGGCGAGGGCACCGTCGTCGCCGACGGGGAGACGACCGCGTCGCCGTCGAGCGCGGCTTCGGCGCCGGGTAGTCCCCGGTCGAGGCGAGCACCCGGGTGGTCGCGGCGTGGTCGGGTCGCGCCCGGGTCGCTGACGAGTCGGCGATGGCGACCAGACCCGGGTCGACGACCTCGAGCCCGTCGAACGCCGCGGCGATCTCGGCGCGCGAGCGCAGCGTGACCTCGGAGGCTGTGCCGCGGAACTCGAGCGCGGCGGCGCGGGTCCGGTCGGCGAGCTCCGGGTGGTCGGGCTGGTCGTCGCTGACGTGGCTGACGACGAGCACGCTGCCCGGCGCGAGCTGCGCGCGGTACGGCGCGAGGATCGCCGGCAGCGACCCGGGCACGTAGTGCAGCACCGCGACGGCGAGGACCGCGGCCGGCCGCGAGAAGTCGAGCAGCTCGGCGACCCCGGGGGCGGCGAGGACGGCGTCGGCGTCGCGCAGGTCCGCGCGGGTCACCGTGGCGCGCTCCTCGGCGCGCAGCAGCTCGGCGGCGCAGGCCACCGCCACCGGCTCGCTGTCGACGTAGGCGACCCGCGCGTCGGGATCGTGTCGGTGGGCGACCTCGTGGACGTTGCCGACGGTGGGGACCCCCGAGCCCAGGTCGAGGAACTGGTCCAGGCCCTGGTCGAGGCACCACCTCGTCGCGCGGGCTGGTCGCGCACTCGCGACGGCACCGCCGCGATCGGCGTACTCGCGGTCCACGGCGCGCCCCACCGAGCCAGAAGATGCGCGCGACGCGGCTCCACGTCGACCTCGGGCGGCACCTCACCCGTCCACCCGCTGGTCATGGCCGTCTCCTCGCGTGCGCCGGTCGCGACGATCGTGCCATCTCGTGTCGTCAGAGGACGACGAGATCGAACACCGCCACCCGACGCTCCTGCTCGAGGACACCGAAGTACACGAGGACGCGGCCCTCGCCGACGGCGACGGCCCGCATGCCGGTCGGATTGGTGGCGATCCGCCCCACGGTCGCGGGACTCGCGGTCCAGCTCCGCGGCCGAGGAGTCGGTCGGCGTCCTCCGCCGAGCCACGTCACCGCCAGCACCGCGTCGGTCGTAGATGCGGGCGACGTTGTCGAACCCGTCGCGGGTCCGAGGTCGACGTGAAGACTCGGGCGTACGACGGAACCTCGGTCGCGACTGGGCGGTCCACCGCTGGTCGATCGACCTCGTCTCCCTGGGCGTGGTCGGGCCGGTGACGAACGCCGATCGTCGTCCCGGCGAGACCCCGGGGCCCAGGGCCGTCGCGAGTCCGTCGTCGCCGAGTGGCATGGTCGGGCGCGCCACGGGGACGGGGCGGGCCGGGCGAGGTCGTGGCGACTCGCGGTCGTGGCGGGACGGATCCGGGACGCGGACATCGCGGCGGTCCGCGACCGCAACCGGATCGACGAGGTCGTGGGCGAGTACGTGGCGCTGCGGCGCGCGAGCGCGGGTCGGTGAAGGGCCTGTGCCCGTTCCACGACGAGAAGTCCCGTCGTTCAACGTCCGCCCCACCCACGGACCTACCACTGCTTCGGCTGCGGCGAGGGCGGCAGCGTCATCGACTTCATCATGAAGATGGAGCAGCTCGGGTTCGTCGAGGCGGTGGAGAAGCTCGCCGACCGCGTCGGGTTCCGCCTGACCTACGAGGGCGGCGGCTCCAGCGTCCAGCGCGACCGCGGCACCCGCTCGCGGCTGCTCGCGGCGAACAAGGAGGCGCAGGCGTTCTACGCCGAGCAGCTCGCGGCGCCGGGCGAGGCGCAGGTCGCGCGCCGGTTCCTCGCCGAGCGCGGGTTCGACCAGGCGGCCGCGGAGTCGTTCGGCTGCGGGTTCGCGCCCGCGGGCTGGGAGAAGCTGACCAAGCACCTGCTCGCCAAGGGCTACTCGCTCGAGGAGCTCGAGAAGGCGGGCCTGTCGAGGCCGGGGCAGCGGGGGCACATCGACCGGTTCCACCGCCGGCTGCTGTGGCCGATCCGCGACCTCGGCGGCGACGTCGTCGGCTTCGGCGCCCGGCGGCTGTTCGACGACGACCGGATCGAGGCCAAGTACCTCAACACGCCCGAGACGCCGGTGTACCACAAGTCGAGGGTCCTCTTCGGGCTCGACAAGGCCAAGCGCGAGATCGCGCGCGCCCGTCAGGCGGTGATCGTCGAGGGCTACACCGACGTGATGGCGATGCACCTCGCCGGCGTGCCCACGGCCGTGGCCAGCTGCGGGACGGCGTTCGGCGACGACCACGTCGCGCTGCTGCGCCGCCTGCTCATGGACGACTCGTTCGACCGCGGCGAGGTCATCTACGTCTTCGACGGCGACGCCGCCGGGCAGGCCGCGGCGCTGAAGGCGTTCGAGGGCGACCAGCAGTTCTCGGCCCAGACCTACATCGCCACCGCGCCCGAGGGCATGGATCCCTGTGAGCTGCGCCAGGCGCGGGGCGACGCGGCGGTGCGCGACCTGGTCGCCCAGCGCTCGCCGCTGTTCACGTTCGCGATCCGCTCGATCCTCGACGAGTCCGACCTCGGCACCGTCGAGGGCCAGACCGGCGCGCTGCAGCGCTGCGTCCCCCTGGTGGCGCAGATCCGTCGTGTCGAGCTGCGTGACGGCTACGCCCGCCGCCTCGCGGGCTGGACCGGTTGGGCCGACGAGGCCCAGGTCGTGCGCCGGGTGCGCGAGACCGCGGCCGCGCCCGCCGACGACCAGGGCGCCGAGCGCAGCGGCGCCGTCCGACCCGGGCCGAGCGCGCGGCCCCGGCGACGGCCCCCCGCTGCCGGCCCGCGACGACCCGCGCCTGCGCGTGCAGCGCGAGGTGCTGAAGGCGGCGCTGCAGGTCCCGGCGCTGGCGGGGCCGGTCTACGACACGCTGCCCGAGGACGCCTTCAGCCACGACGCCTACCTCGCCGTGCACCGCGCGATCCTCGCCGCGGGCGGCACGGCGGCGGGACGTCGGGGTCACCTGGCTGGCGGCGGTGATCGAGGAGGCGCCCGCGGCACTACGCGCGGCTGGTCAGCGAGCTCGCGATGGAGGAGCTGCAGTCGCGCGAGGCCGACGATCACCGCTACGTGTCCTCGATGCTGGCGGGGCTCCAGGAGGCCCTCGTCGGGCGGCAGGTCGCCGAGATCAAGTCGCGGCTCCAGCGGCTCTCGCCGGTCACCGACGCCGACGAGTACCACGAGCTCTTCGGCGACCTCGTCGCCCTCGAGCAGTACAAGAAGGCCCTGCGCGACCAGGCGATCGGCGGGCAGTGGTCGGCGTGACCCGGGGCGAGCGGAGCGACGGGACGATGAGGACCCGGGGCGAGCGGAGCGACGGGACGATGAGGACCCGGGGCGAGCGGAGCGACGGGACAGTGACCGGGAGGTCCCGGTGAGGGCCCGCGACCGGGTGCTGGCGCTGCTCGCCGGGCGCGAACCGGTGCCCGACGGGTTCACGGGCACGCTGGCGACGGGGGAGCGGATCGTCGCCGAGGCCCTCGGGCCGCGCGCGTCGGTCGTGCTCGCCACCGACCTCGGACTGTGGTTGCCGCCCGGGCCCGTGACCGATCCCGGCGCGGAGCCCGCGGCGAGGCGCATCCCGTGGCACCTGGTGTCGCGGGCGAGCTGGCAGGGCGGCGCCCTCGAGATCGTCGAGGCCGACCCCGAGGATCTCGGAGGACGGGTCGTGCTGCTGCACGACCTCGCGCCGCGCCGGGTCCCGCTCGTCGATCCCCGTCGCGTGCCGCACACCGTGCAGCGCCGCGTGACCGACCCGATCCGGTCGCGCCAGCACCACGAGATCGCCGACGGCGG